>VDFB02087007.1:0-38523 GCA_007258455.2 Sequoia sempervirens | reverse complement strand
GCCATTTTCTACTACACATTTAGCCCCCACTTTAGTGAGAGGATGAACTTGCTTCAAACTCACATTAAAGTAGCCATGCATATCGAGATAGAGGTTCTAGTGCACTTATGTTAGCAAGATGGAATAACAATAATCAAGAGGGATGATGAAGCCCCCAGGATGAAGATCCCATGAAAAACTAAATATAAGAACAAAGGAACACAAATTTTAAAATGAAAGAATATAATGAAGCTTTGATCATTTGTCCAAATAGTTATGGATAGATCTAGGCTAATTGTTTTGAAAAAGAGTTCATGGATACTCACTTTGGGGTGATAGAACTCATGGTGGTTTGTCGAGTGAGAAGACCCAAAAAAGGTAAGATACATATGCTAGTTGGTATGCACTCACAAACTCAAAGGTGACTATGGGGAAAGTCTTGTCACTGAGTGGGCTTCCAACTCAACCATATCAAAGTTATACCTCTTGATAACTTTAACAAGGCGCCACAAGGGAAAATGTCAGTTCGTGCTTCATGAGACAAGCAAAGCTTTGTATGCTTAGAACCCATGAACAAAAAGAAAGGTACCACAGTCATGTAAGTTGTGTTATGCAAGGTGGAAAAAAGTGCAAAGTGTAAAATGCAAAAATGTACAATGTAAAAATGTAAAATGTAAAATGATGTTCAAAGGAGTCTTGTTAGGTTCATGTAAGGTCTATCACTTAGGGAACATTGTGTCTAATGTCTCCAAGAGAGGACCAATCAAAGAATAAAATATTCACAACTTAGGCGATGTAGTGAGTTGCATCAAGCCACCAAGAGGAATGTAATATGCTAAGATAGATCACACTTATAAAGGACATCATACCCAATGTCTTCCACAAAGTGACAAACACATCATATGAAACAAAAAGGCTACACTAAGAACCACGAATGCAAATGAAATATGGTAATGTATGCCCCCCACTTTAAAGGAATTTCCACACATCGTTTTGTGAGCAATTACTTTAAAGTAGTGAAGGAAAGAAAATGCAAAAGGTAAAAATAAAGAAATGAGAACCAACTCAAAAATCCCTACACCAATTCATATGTTTCTAAGTTAGGCTACATCATGTAAACAAAAATGAAAAAGAAAAGGGAATTTCCCCCTAGAAAGAAATATACCAAACACATAAGGGATCTATGGATTTGGGGTCAGTATGTTCATTGTTGCAATGTTTTTAATGAAAAAGATCAAAACTTTCATCATTCCCCAAAGCACATAGAACTAGAAGAATGACACAAAGAGAGTGAAAACAAAAGAAAGTTCAAGTTTTGGGTCAACATGGAAGAGGAATTGTGGTCTCAATGCTTTGCATTGTCCCCAAAAGGAAAACACAAGCGAAAAGAAAACAAAAAGGTGATAAAAGCTTTTGGGTCAACATGAAGGAGACATTTTTGTCTTGATGCCTTGCGTAATCCCCAAAAGGAAAAAAAAAAGGGTGGGCACATGAAGTTGGGTTACAATTTTGTGGCCAATTCCAAAAAGAAATTGAAAATGGCATAAATCGAGCGCGTTATAATGTGCTCGTGTTATGTCATTTTAAAAGCAAAAAAAAAGTGAAAGTGATTCATTTTCTGTTGTCTATTTTTCTGCTTTTCCCACGACCAAAAACCTTCATTTTCGCACTCGCATTCTAGGAGGAGGCATTCTACAAAATTCATCAACAATAGTTGCTTTTTCTTTGTAAAGATGGTGCCACGATGATGAAGAGGTGTAGGAGGTAAGTATTGTTTGCTATTTGTTTTGAATTTCTTAGTTTCAAGTTGATTTTTTTTGTTTTAGGTTAGATTTGATTTTTTTTTTTAATTTGTAGGAGATGAAAATGATCTTGAAAATCCTCAAAATCCTCAACAAGAAGAGTAGGAAAATGCTCAACAAAAAAATCAACCTCCCCCACCAAGCACTCAACACCCTCCTGACACTCAACAAAATTTGAGGAGAGAAATTTAGACCAACAAAAAAAAAATTGATGATTTTATCAGTAGGTTTAGTGATCCAAATGCTCCAACCACAGAAATAATGACCCTAGCAAATTCAATGAAAGATATGTTAAAAAAATTAGATTCAATTACCCAACAAATAACTAGATGGAAAGATAGGAGGTAGGTAGCTAGGGCATATTATGCAGATAAACTATCATATAACAAAGTAAAAGATTTAAAAATTACTAAAGGTGATTTGTGCTCTTTATTCACTAACCCTAGAACACATCAAAATCTTAGCCTCAATGCGAAGAGGTTTCCTATTCACCACCAAGAGATTAGGAACCATTTTTATGATAGGTGGTACTTGGTGATAGGGATAGGGTTGGATCAAGACAATCACTGTCTCAATGCCCCGAGTCTCACCTTGATGAACCCCTTTGGTGCTGTAGACATCCAAATTTGGACACTTAATTTATCCAAATTTATCACTTTTCGTCTAAACATCCTCTTATCTGAGTTAATTAAGTAATATTACTATTATTTAATTAATATCTTTAATTCTACTAAATCCCTAAGGTATTTAATTAATAATTAAATACCTTACATACCTTTAATCCTCTTTCATCAAATAAATTAAATAAATATTACATTTATTTAATTCTCACATGTCATTTTCATCTAATCTCTAATCCATTTCCAATCTCTTCATTAAGGATGTGCACATGCCTAATCCTTGATTAGGATGTGTCACATCCTCCAACTTTTGCAAGTTGGCTTTTAATCCTAATTAGCCCCTAATTATCTTCTAATTACTGATTAATTAAGCCTAATCATTCTCCAAGGAATTTTTAATTCCTTTTTATTCTTCCTAGATTCCCCTCTTTTATATGTGAATTTTTAATTCACATTCCATCCTTCCAAGGCTTCTAGAACCTTGGACTTGTCACAATCTCCACATGTGACCAACCTTGGACTTGTCACAATCTCCACATGTGACCAAGTCCCACCTTTTTGGAGCCCATCTTTTATCTTTTAGACTTTCCTAGGAATGTGAATTTTTAATTCACACTTATTTCCCCAACCACTTTTCCTTTTCCCATGTAGATTTTTGAGGAATTCAAAAATTCCTCAAATGTCCCTTTCACTCCCACTTGGGGACAAGAAATCCCTTTTTTGTGGAAATCTTCTCACTCCCCAAGGTGCATGTCCTTTTTCCACCTCATGTACCTTCTTGACAACTCATCTCCATCTCATAGCCCCTTGGCCACTTCACCCTCCACATGTCAAGATGTGAGGGCTTGTGGGTTCTCAACCCACCATAGCCCTTCATCTTGACCTTGTTGGATCAATCTTGACCATTGAATTCTCTAGAGAATTCAAGATCCTCTATAAATACCCCCTCCTCAAGGGCATTTGTAGAACACTTTTTATTTTTTCATAACTACATGCTGCCAATTTGCATCCTCAATCCTTTGCCATCATTTAGCCATCTCTTTTAACCATCTTGCACATTGAATCTTGCATTTAGCCACTCAAGCAATCATCTAAGGAGCACACAAATCATTCCAAGCAAGGGTCAATCAAGAAGATATCTACAGCAAGGAAGGTGAAATCGTTTCCATTTTGTCTTATCCATTTCTTTCTTGTTTCATCACTCCTTTGACTAATCTTGAGGTGTCCTTGGTATTTTGCAATTTACATTTCTTAGTTATTTTGCACATTTAGAGTAGGATAAATTCCAAGGTATACAGGTGCCACCTTCCACCATTCAACCTATAGGTCCTACGCTATTTAGGCACCCTTGGTTCTTCTGGCCAACCCTGCTATCATTTCAAAATCCATCAACCAAGCAAATCTTGGTGCTTCATCATGTTCTCTCCTTTTGGCCCTTAATCTGCCCTAAAGGCCAAATGACCTCAACCTTCTTCAAGGTTCTTGCAAGGGTTTGTAGGTGTTTCAAAAACTTCAAAATGACCAATCTAAGGTCCTTGTGCAACCACAAACCTCTAACTTTCCATCGCTTCCTCAAGGTTCCTTCTTAGGGTTTAAAAGGCTAGTAGCCTTGAGCCCCCAATTAGGTCTCTGAACAGGGGTAAAATGCTTCTCCCTCCTAACCCACTAAAGAATCTAGGTTCTTGGCTTAGGAATTTTGTTTCCCCTACCTACACCTTCAATATTTCTAGGGTCTTAGCCCTGTCCAGGCTGTACTCTGCCCTCATGCAAACACTGCCCAAGAACTAGGGTTTGCAAACACTGCAAAACTATTTCCATACTGTAAGAAAGTTCTCACCCCAAAATACTTAGTAGAATATCCTCCTGATCACCATGGGTTGCCAAGACCTTCCCCTAAATTCATAAGAAAGAATTTCTCAAATTTCTCTTTTCCCCTGCAAGATATGTCACTTTTACTTCAAGACTACCCCAACCGGGCCTGCTCTGGCTCGCCTAGGGCATCCATTTGCTAGCATCCAATGAACTCACACAAACCCTATCTACAAGAATATTTACAAGAATGGTGACTAGGCACTAATTCCAAAGGGTTGTACAGATTGTAAGGAGGAAAAGTGCTCTAGAACCACATTTTCAAATTACAGTCTGGTTCAAACCAGAACTTGAGCAAAAAAGAAACTATTTACAACAAAAACTTATAAATGCAACAAAGAAACCTTTTAACCTTACAAAATTCTTGGATACAAACAAAACTACATTATACATATCAAAACTATGACAATCTAATCCATTTAAGCACTGTTAAAAAACAAAAAAACAAAAAATAATGGTAAGAACGTTGTTTTTCTTCAATTTCTGAAAACACAGTCCATACACTGAAGCTTCCAACCAACCAAAAGGTCATGGCATGCCTTAAATAGGCCTTCACAACAACTTAGGTACTTGGGTCAAACTCAGAGATGACCTAAAAATGCATTTTGTAAAACCTAATGTTTTTTCAAGCACTTGACTAGATGGTGAAAGATGACAAGTTGGGGCTTCAAAACCCATTTTTGATTGCCACCTTCCAATCCATTGATCATAGATTGATCAAGCATTATTCAAAACAAAAAAACCTAGCTAGATGGTCAACATGACCTCAAAAATAACACAACAAAAATTTAGACTTCCTTCAAGACTCCAGGAAAACCCAAGTTTCCCAGGTGCTCCTGCACCACTTGGTCTTTGATTACCCACCGTGCAACTCCCCCAATATTTTCTTAGGAAACTATACAATGAGTTCGTATTGAACCAAATCCCAAATTATTTTGATATGAGGGAGTTCCAAGGGAGAGGTGGGGGGTCGGCTTAGGATAGGCCTGGTGCACAGCCAGATCTTGTACAACAAGGGATATGACCTCTCGCTAGGCAGCCTTGTGAGCACATTGTTATGCCTGTCATTGCGAAGGAGAGTGCCAACATAGAGAAATTGTAGGTGATCAACACTTTGACCCAGTGTGTCATCCATCATACTAGCCCTATTTTATAGCACCATCTAGGGGAGTCTTTGGGTGGTGGCCTTCAAACCCATTTGTGTCAATATTACGGGGTGACTTGTTCATATGACCCCACCGACACTCAGGAGGATTCTATGCAAGATTCGTATGTTGTTACACAGGATCCATATGCATCTACGAGGATGGAGAGCATGGCTAACATTTTACATCATGCATATGGAATTGATAGTCAGGTAAAAGTTAGCATGTTCATTGAATTTAATTTATTAAATTTTAATTCTAAAATGCAAGATTAATTAATTTAGTTTTATTATTTTAATAAAATTGCAGGGTCACAGTGTTGAGACTGGATACATTGGTCCTCCACCTACTTATTTATGTAGTACACCTGTGAGTGTGCTTTTAAAATCTGCAAACACTAATCTCAAACAAGGGTTAGTATCTACAAATCCTTCAAGAACACTGCTATGAAATACCTTGCAAATGCTCCAAAATGCAACAAAGGATAAAAGAAAGCCACAAGCATAATGAAAACACTCAACAAGTTACCTATTCCATAGTGGATTGGTGTCACATGTGCTAGTGACCCTTTCCCAACCCTTGATCAATAGCTAAAATGATGAAGTGCAATGGAGATGAAGAACAAGATTATTTCTCAAACCAAAAGAGTAACCTTGCATCAAGTTGTGTAGATGATGGAGTTGTGGAGTGAAATGGACAAGATCAATTCTCAAATGAGAGTGACCTTGCAAGAGATTGTGGAGAGATTGTGAAGGATCTTGATAAGAGATGAAGCCTCTATTTTATAGATTTTCAAAATGCTAAGTGTTGAAGAGAGACCAATGTGGGACTAAGATTGGACAAATGAAAGAAGGACACTTGTCAAGTGGTGAGTGGTTGATGCATGTGCAAGATTTGGGAAGAGTTCCCATGAGAGGGAGAATTTGAATTCAAGTTTGAGAGTAAATGCTAAGTGGGGGACAAGAAAATGAGCAATAAATGCAATGTTGGAGGGACAAATCAACTTGCTTTTGAATTCAAAATTGAGGGAATATTCCCCATAAATGCCATGTTGATGGAAAATCTTGGATTTAATAAATCAATAAATTGATTTATATGTGCAAGTGGCTAAATCTAGAGAATGCAAGTGGGTGAGATTAGCATTATATCATGGTTAGATTAAATTAATGATGATTAGGCTAGCTTAATGGTGTTTAGATGATTTTGACTTTTAGGACTTAAATATTTGATTTATTTAAATCAGAAAAGGATGGAAATGACTTTTGGATTTAATTAAATAAAAGGCCTGATTTATTTAATTAAAATGAGGGTGATGGGATCAAGTTGATTTATTTGATTTAAACTAATGACTTTAGGAGATTGATAAATAAACTTGATTTATTTTCCGAATGGATGAATATGACCTACTTGAATGCATTATGTCAATTTGACGTGTCTACATTTTTCCCCTCTTTGAAGCAATGTACTTGTTGCGTTGGTTCAAAGAATAAACTTGCCGCAATGAAAATCAAAAAATTTCTAATTTTTCGGATGCCCAAGTAGAAAGAAGTACATTGGTACATTGCCCCCTCGAGAGATTGAGCGAAAAGATTCAATTTGAGGGTCGATCTCACAATAAAGAGGTTCAAAATGGATGGTTATGGATGATGATGCAAATGAGATGAGTTCAAGATGCTTAGAATAACAAATCTATATTATCCTAAACAACTTAAATGATGATATGATGCAAGATGGATGAGATTGATGATGTGATATGCTATGATTATGCAATGGATGAGTTAGGAGATGCTTAGACTAATAGATCTATACTATGATGATGATGCATGTGAGATGATATGCAAAATTCTGATGATTTATAGATGCAAGATGAATGCATGATGGATGCATGATGGATGTATTGGTGATGATGATTAACTATTCATGTTGTGATGTTAGTGTGGAAAACGAAGAAATTAGATGATGACAAGAGGATCCAACAAGCCAACATTATGAGAGATGATGATGAAGAATGATGATGATAGATGGATGATTTTCTTATCAAGGATTGGGATTTTAAAAGGATCACTTACTTTATGTTTGATAACACGCCTAAGCACGATGCATCAAGGTATAAAGGACCAGGATGGCGTTGTACTTAGTGTGATGGACTTTGACTCAACAAATAGATAGGAGTATTCTTGTTCACACCTGACATACGGAAACCTTGCTAGGATGCACTTTAGAAGTTTCAGACATCTCGGACCAAAACATGGAGAGGTATAACCAATCAATGCAATAGTCAACAAGCTATCTAAAAAATCCTCTATACATATCTAACAAAGCAAGTATTCACCAAGTTATTTTACAAGAACGTCCAACAAGAACAACAGACAAAAGAATGATGATCATTGTCCCATTCCTATCTCTCTAAATCCTTCGTTTGGATATCATCGAGAGGTCCTTGGAATGAGCACAATAAGATAAATCAAAAGAAAAGATCAAGTACGCAAACAAGCCAATGTTCTTCATACCTTCAACCAAAGGGATTTGTTTTGATAGGATAAGAATCCAAGGTGATATCCAAAATGATGCCCATTGTCGGAACGATATATCCTAGGACATGCATTGTAAAGGATGATGATGGGTTGATAAGTTGATTGAAAGGATTTTGATATAAAGTTGATTGACATGTTTGAAAATGATCAAGACTTTGATTTTGTTTTAAAGATTTGTTGTTTTGATTTTGAGTTTACAATTGAAGCTTGCTTTTGCTAATTGTTGCGCTTGTTTCTGTTTGTGTTGTCAAAGGATGAAGGTGATGATCAATTTATTATGGGTGATTGATTATCGCAAGTGTAAGCAAGATGAGGCGGATGGATTTTTTGAAATATTTAGATGTTTTTGATGTTTTGAAATGTTTTGAGGCTGTTTTTGGTATTTTCAAGATTTTTCAAATGTTTTGATTTTTTATTTTTCAAATGTTTTTGGATTTTTTTATTTTTTGAGATTTTATGAATGTTTTTGGATTTTGTGTTTTTCAAATGTTTTTGTTTTTTTGTTTTGGATTTTGATGTCTCGGGGGCTAATCAAAGACTAGCCTTGCCTACGTTTAAGCTCAGAGATGATGTAGTTCAGATTCCAATGTTTTTGATGTTTTTCTGTTTTTGACTTGTTTTTGGATTTTGATATGATTTGGATGTTTTTGGATTTTCGCATGAATTTGATGATTTGGATATGGATGTGTGTGATGATATCAGTGCTCTGTTTGGGATTTTGTTGAAAACCAAGCTAAGGTTGATTGATTGAATCGATGGATTGATGGTGATGATAACAATGTTGAGGATACACAACAATGCAAAGATAGTGTTTAAGCAACACAAGGATTGAGATGTCGATCGGATTGATGACGATAACATTGTTGAGGATGCACAACAATGCAAGGATTTGATTGATCAGGATTGATAATGATAACATTGTTGAGGATGCACAACAATGCAAGGATAGTGTTAGGCAACACAAGGATATCCTGAGGTGATGATTTTTTTATTAGATTTGATTGATCATGATTGATGAAGCTTGATTTGGAACAAAAAGTTGTTTGAATGATTTGATGTGACATTGAAGTGCAACTTAGATGCGACTGATAGTGATTATTTGGATTGATGTTCGATGAATGATGAAGACTACTGATATTGATTCAAATTTTGGATTGCAAATGCTTTGACCAATTTTTATTTCATGTTTTCCAATGTTCGAATCGCCCCTAAGTTGGAGGACATAGACCAAGATTTATTCTCGAAGCAATATGTAAATATCTGCCCCCAGTGTCTAGCAATGCATGGAATGCCATGGATGGATGCTCAGATAGGTGTATGGATGGATGGATGCATAAAGGATGACAAGGATTATCTTGTGATTAGATAAGGTGTTCAGATAAAGAATGCTCATATGGATAGTGCTTCATGGCTCAGATAACGCTGCATAGGATGGGATCAATGAAAATGACCCATGTCAAGATGTTTACCATAAGCAAGCATAAAATGTTCCCCAAAATTTCATCAAGGTCAAGATAACTTGGATGATGGATGTAGATGGATGAAAATGGATTGGATAAATGGCTCATGGATGGATGGATTTATTATGGATAAGATGGATGGAATGCTCGATTTATTATGGATTGGATGAGATGCTTTCACCTGAACTGGTGCACGTAGATGCTCAATTCCACACATGAAACCTATTTGCTAGGTTTTCATCATGGTCTTTCCCAAAGCGCTGCCCATGCGGTTTTCACTAAAGGATGATTTTTTTTCTCTTTACTGTTTTCAATCCTTTTTCTAATTTTTTTGGATTTTCATGATTTTTTGATTTTTTTGTATTTTTCTGAAAGATTTTAAGCTCATGTTGAATCACAAGGTGTTGCTGATGTAGATGTACCTATCATAATGTGCCATCGATATCCTACTTGAAGAATTTGCTTTGCTAAGATACGTGCACTTGAATACAACTTTTGGGATTCTTGATCTTCTTTATTGATACCAGGGTTAACTCTGTCTCTGTGCACACATCGCAATAGAGTTCCTTCTAAATCCTTATGATAAAGGGTCGTTGCCAATACATGGTTGATGTGAGAATTGGATATTATGCGTGGAGGCATGGATGGAGTGTGTTTAGGGATAAGAGATGGATTGGTTAACAGTTTGGAATCTTTGACTCTCCAAACTTGGGAAGATGAGCAATGATGGGTGGATACGAAAGTGTGCATGGAATTAGGACCAACTTCTTGATACACTTTGTATGTTGCTTGAAAAGCCTACTTTTGATTTTGTGGACATCTTTGATGGATACCTTTCCATGTTTTAGTTTACCCCACAGTTTCTTTGACTGATAGAGTTTGATAGGGATGATCTTTCTTTGTATTCTTTGGCATCCATTTGTATTTGATTTGTTCATTATGCTTCTCAACTTCTTTTGATTTGATAACATTCTTTGTGCTTTGATTCAAATCTTACTTTTGACGTTGGTCCCAATTCGTGGATGGGGTGATTGGTGGATGAAGATTCATGGTGTGGCTGGTTGTAGCATTGGCAATGGTTTCATCATAAGGATTCTTCGTGCTCCCTATGTTGACGTTTTCTTGAGACGAAGTTGCCCCTAGTATGGTGGTAGTAGGATCTTCATGCTTTGATTTTTCCTGTTCTGAGATCTCTTGTTTAGAATGCATTCTCTGATAAATGACTACTATAGGTGACGTTGTTTCAATTTGCTGCTCTGCTAACTCTGGATGTTCTATCTAACTTGTTTCCTTGAGCGGATAATGATGGATATCTTTATTCATGATGTCCTCAATCTGAATTTGGGACATATTCGATCTTGATTTTGACAACTCCGTTTGATTGTAGGAGTTAAGAATCAGCTCTTTTTGTGTAACACAATCTTGTTCTTGATGAAGATCATCTACGTGTCCATCCATAGAAAGCATCTCATAGGTAGATGGAGGAGTATGTGCTACATGGATATTATCGTCTTGCATAGATAAGAGAGTATCCATTAGATTATTTTAGTATCTTGAAGATACAAATTCTTGATCTTGAATGATTTCAGAGTTGCTTTTGACATGCTTTGGATCAATTAATCTTTCACCGTCACAATAGTGGTTTACAATTCCTGAGAGGAATGAATTTTAGCTGAAATCACATATTTTTAGAAAATATAATGATTTAAGCCTTAAAAAGTTCCATTTTAAGGATTCCAATTGAAGAGAGTTTGATCAAATCACCTTAGATCAAACCCCTTGGATAGAACCCTGCTAGTTTTAAACCATACCTATAAATGTCTCCTTTACACCTATCAAAATTGATAAAAAATCACTTTTGATTTATCTTTTGGGGATCAAATGAATTCATTTAAAATTTATTTCAAATTATTATGGTATTCCTCAAAACAAGCTATCCAATGAATATAATTTTAATATGTTTTGGTTTTGTTATGTATTTGTTTTTAAGTTTTATTAAACATAGGTTTTTCATCGAAAATGAATTTTTTGTTCTTCACATGTGGAAAAATAGAAGATTATCAAAAAAAATTGAAAAATATGAGTGCACCAGATATTGAAGTCCTTGATCCAACAAAACAATAAAATAAAATTTTGACATATACAAAAAAGTTACGTTATAATGGTTTACTGTTCAATTGTAATTCGTTTGACTTTGAAACTTGATTAAGGAAAAAATATTCAATAAAAACTATCTAACCAAGTGGAAGCATTAGATATTATAGTTACAAATCTAAATTTGAAAGAATTAGAATTTTATCCTTCATGGAAAAAGTTATGCGTTATACGGTGCGTCACTTTTTAAAAATGTTGTTTTCTGAAAAAAATCAATTTTCGTGGGAGATGGAAAAAGAAGTGCAATTTGATTCCAAAAATTTTGAAAAAAATATTTTTAGAATCTACAAACAAAATATGATGAGACTCTAGTTTGCACCATCTTCAAATTCCTCACGGTTTAGCCGCTATAGGTGCCTGAATGTGAAGATTTAGTTAAAAAAAATAATCTCAGTGTCCAGTTTGGCCAAAAATTGTAAACCACTATTATGGGATCATGTGGACCTTTCAAAGGATGGATCGCTTAAAAATGGTGCTTGGATATCTTCATTAGACATGGTAAGTGGTTCAACATCCTCAAGTGTCGAGTTTATGGTTCCTTTAGTATTTGTAGCCATGACGTCGAAGGATGTCAATATGTCTTGGGAAGGACCATTGCTAGACTTTGGTGAAGGATTTTGATTATGTTTTGGAATAAATTCTTGAGATATATCCTCTAACTCATTAGGTGATGTAGAGACATTTTTGACATAATCATTGGTCGATGCCTCATTGGATGAGACAAAAACATCTTTATTGACGGATAGATCTTGATCATTGTTTTCAACAATTGTGGTGGAGAGATTGACAATGCTATCATTGTCCCCAATAGGAATTATCTTTTGATCAATCAGGTCTTGGATGAGATTTTTTAGTCGAATACAACTTAATGTTGTGTGTCCCTTCATTTTGTGATAATCACAATGGTGCTCCTCATTATACCCTGGTGGTTTAACTAAGGGTCCTTGATAGTTCCCATAGATGGGGAGCTTGATGAGATTTTCTTGTACCAATTGTTGCAAGATTGATTTGATTGGTCTCCCAAGTGGTGTGTATTGTCGCTTGTTTCTTTGCGAGATTTGCACTTTAAGTTGACCTTGTGGTGATTGATCTTCAAGATGGGGTGATTGATTTTTGAGACATGGTGATTGATCTTCGAGAAGTGGGGTTTGGATTTGTTGATGTGGTCGATCTTGACGTCTAGCTTCTTGACATTGGAGATATTTTTCTTGATGTTACAATGGACACTATAACTCAATGTTTTGATGACATGGTTCAACCAATGGAAGAGTGTATTGACTTTGGAGTGAAGATATCTCTTGGCTCAATAATTCAATTATTTTGGCATGTGAAGCAAGTTGCTCTAGTGAAATTTGATCTTGATTTTGAATTTGACTCCCTTGATTTGGCTTTTGTTGAAGAAGATTTGGAATGTGCCTTTGTGTTTGATTTTGGAGAATGTTCTAATTTGGGATGACACTCAGATTTGGCATGATAGGCTGAAATTGACCATCATTCATGTTTGGAGTATTCGTATGATTTGCAAATGTATCCCTCCCAAAGTTTGTCGGATTCATGTTTTGAAAACTCGTATTTGGTACATTCTCATTTGGCATGTAGGGATTTGATGAGATGACATTGTTTGTTTCAAGGTTCATGCATTGATTGTTCGGTTGACAAACTTGTAGGTTTGGACTTGGATTTTCCATTGGGAAATGTGTTCCAATCTTTGATTTGGGCATACTCACACTTGTTGTTCTATTGACATTTGTAGAAGGCAATGACCCCATGTACGGTTTGTATAGATGTGAGTGTTCATAATCAATTGGCATTGTAAGACTTTGAAGATTCAATTGATTTGGATTACTCAAGATGTATGGATCAAGTTTGTATTCCATGTTCTCCTTGTGTTTTGACCTTGTTGCAAAAGTAACCTCTAAGGTTCTTAGGACCAATGACGAAATGAAGGATGAAAGGTGGAATGATATGAGTGTCGAATGTTTAGGAACTTTGGATCAATGCTAGACTTAGGGATTTTTATTTTGATTGTTTGATGTGGATGATGAACTTGTAAACCCTAAGATGTTGGATGTGATCTTAGGATGAATTTTTTCACAGGATGGTTGATTTAATTAAATGTATGAGAAAGGATGCATCCCCACACACCTAATTTAAACAAATGACTTTGATTTGATTTAAGGATGATTTACCCAAGTCTAGGATGATGTTTTAAAAGCTCCAAAGTTGTTTATGGGATGGATTTTGATAAGTGTTTGAGATGAATGAAGTGTTTGATTTTGATCCTAAGAGACTTAGAGAGACTTTGTTTACTAGGCCAAGGTATTGAAGAACACACTTTTCACTAAGAGTAATTTCAAACTCAAAAGACCAATGTTTTGCATGAAAATCATATGACCAAAAGATATCAAACACATGTGTGGGGTCCAATTTGTTATCTTTGCTTAGTGGATTCCTTTTACCAAAAACAGACTCTTGATTATGTTTCAAACTAAAGATGTCCTATGTCAAAATTCCTTTTCTTCCCACAAAGTGTTGTGTGGGAGTTCCAAGAAATTGAGGCAAAGGGATTTCCTAGGTTAACCCTAGTTAGAGAAAATGACGATATAAATTCAAGTGCTAAGAAACCTCTAAGGACATAACCCCAAGGGCAAGCAACAACACTTAAATTTGTCAAAAGGTATTTGCTCTATCAAAAGGGGTTTGAAATTTGCATGATCATGTTTAAGTGTTTGTTTTCCAATGTTTACAAACAAGCATGTGTTTTTGTAACCCAAAAGCATGTACAATCCTATGGATGTGATAGACAATGTTTGTTGAGTCCCCACTTGGACAAGTCCAGCTACGCCTACTTTTAGCGGATGGTTAGATGCTTGACCCCACTGGCTCCCCTCCACGGCACTCACTTATATGGGGCAGCCAAGCATCAACACCCATGAAACTCCCATGGCATGCTTTCCATCTCTACTAGAAGACCGTAAAAGTGTGGGGCGGCTTGAATGATCGTTCTTGCACCAACAAATAGATCAAGGATTTTGGAAAATTCTAGCACATGGGTTCTAGTAAGGACTTTCCGTTCGTGGAGATTGACCCATTCACAAGAGTACCCTTTCGATCCATCTTGTCGGAGCCAACCGTGTGATACGATGTTTAACCAATACCCACATTTATATCCTGGTTGGAAATACTCTTGGCTTTAGAGTGTTACCGGTTGAGTCATTCCCTTGGGTGAGTACTTTTTCCCCAAGGCAGGCCCTCTAGGATAAACAAAAGCAAGCAAAAATGCAATCCGTAACTCGATCAATCTTTGACAGCACAAAGAAAGAGAATATATGCGAAAATGCCCCTACTCACACTCGCACAAGATATTGTTCAATTTTAAGCCCAAATCGAAGTGTGGAGGTGATCACTTTATCTTACGCCAAAATCACCAAAAAGGCCTTTTGATTCTCAAGATCGCTTGGAAGCGTGAGAGAAGTGCATATGTCCTTTTTAATGACTTTAGTTTAAGTAAGTAACCACAAAAAAAAGCAAACACACATTCATTTTATCCTTCCAAAGCAATTGTGAGTTTGTTTTAAGCACCAAGATGAAGTGTGAAAATTACTTGTCCAATTTTTTAGCCCAAAACGAAATCTAGTAAGTATCTAAGCTTAAATTTTAACCTTTTGCGAATGGAAAAAATCAAATTGTTCTTTTTAGACCCAAACAAAAATTAGTGTCCTAGGAGCGAAAAGGTAACAATTTTGTAAAGAAGTGTTGAACAAACACTTAAAGCATTTAAAAACACTTTGAGTTTTCAAAAAAATCCTCCTCCTTTCATTTTCCTTCCTCGCTTTCCTATAAGACAAAAACAAACAATAAAAAAGAAGACAAATCAGATGAGGATCAAGTTTATTTGATTCATTTATTTTAAACATTAACTTCTAGAAATAAAATGACTAATGATTTTGGATATTTAGATCCAAAGCAATAAAATGCATTTTGATTGTTTCTCTTGCACCCTAGATCACACGAAGTGCAAGGGGAGAGGATACACACTCAAAATGTACCAAAGACAAAATCACACAATTTAGACACTTGTTCGTTTTAGCCTCAAAACAACGATGAATTCATTTTAAAACACCAAGATGAAGTGTGAGAGTTGTTTTTGTTCAATTTTTAGAACCCAGATTGAAGCTAGTAAGTGTCTAATGTTCTTTTTAACCCTTTGCAATGAAAAATTGAAGTGTTCATTTTAAGAGACCAAAAAGAGATGAGTTGATTTAAAACAAAAAATTAAAGCATGAAATGGAAGCATTTAAAAATGCTATGTGAATTTCAAGCTCCAATGCACAATTTTTCTTCAACTCCAATCTCGCTCGTTTCCAACGCTTGATTCAAATGTCAACCTTAACCTTTTTCCTACAAACATTACAAATAAGATTTATGCATGTATTGTAAAAAATATACACAAGACATGTCAATCTTAATATACTAGCATCTTAACAAAAGTAACACATTTATTGCTGTTCTAAAAAAATTGAATCTATATTCAAAAATTCTAATGCCTGTGTGAGAGAATGTGGCAACATCATTTAATTCCTATATGCATTAACAAGATCCATGCATTAACAAATTGTATGTGTTAACTAGCCAAACTGTCTGTGTTAACCAATTTTCTGTGTTAACAAACTATCTGTGTTAACACACTGTCTGCGTTAACACACTGCCTGTGTTAATCAGTTTTCTATGTTAACAAACTATTTGCGTTAACAAGCATATATGTGTTAAGAAATATCTTGTGTTAACGAATACCATGTGTTAATGCAACATCATATGTGTTAACAAAAACTTGTGTGTTAATGAGACTATGCTAACAAACTGTGTGTTAACGAGACTATGTGTTAACGAGACTGCATTAACGAACTGCGTGTTAACAGGACTGTGTTAACAAACTGTATGTTAACAAGACTGCGTTAACGAACAGTGTGTTAACAAAATTGCATGTTAACAGTACTATGTTAACGAACATATATGTGTTAACAAAACAAACTGTTGTGCTAACAAACTGCCCTCCTTCTAGCACCAAACTGTGGGTGTGCTTTTGAAATCTGCAAACACTAATCTCAAACAAGGGTTAGTATCTACAAATCCTTCAAGAACACTCCTATGAAATACCTTGCAAATGCTCCAAAATGCAACAAAGGATAAAAGAAAACAACAAGCATAATGAAAACACTCAACAAGTTACCTATTCCATAGTGGATTGGTGTCACATGTGCTAGTGACCCTTTCTCAACCCTTGATCAATAGCTAAAATGATGAAGTGCAATGGAGATGAAGAACAAGATTATTTCTCAAACCAAGAGAGTAACCTTGCATCAAGTTGTGTAGATGATGGAGTTGTGGAGTGAAATGGACAAGATCAATTCTCAAATGAAGAGAGTGACCTTGAAAGAGATTATGGAGAGATTGTGAAGGATCTTGATAAGAGATGAAGCCTATATTTTATAGATTTTCAAAATGCCAAGTGTTGAAGAGAGACCAATGTGGGACTAAGATTGGACAAATGAAAGAAGGACAATTGTCAAGTGGTGAGTGGTTGATGCATGTGCAAGATTTGGGAAGAGTTCCCATGAGAGGGAGAATTTGAATTCAAATTTGAGAGTAAATGCTAAGTGGGGGACAAGAAAATGAGCAATAAATGAAATGTTGGAGGGACAAATCAACTTGCCTTTGAATTCAAAATTGAAGGAATATTCCCCATAAATGCCATGTTGATGGAAAATCTTGGATTTAATAAATCAATAAATTGATTTATATGTGAAAGTGGCTAAATCTAGAGAATGCAAGTGGGTGAGATTAGCATTAGATCATGGTTAGATTAAATTAATGATGATTAGGCTAGCTTAATGGTGTTTAGATGATTTTGACTTTTAGGACTTAAATATTTGATTTATTTAAATCAGAAAAGGATGGAAATGACTTTTGGATTTAATTAAATAAAAGGATTGATTTATTTAATTAAAATGAGGGTGATGGGATCAAGTTGATTTATTTGATTTAAACTAATGACTTTAAGAGATTGATAAATAAACTTGATTTATTTTTCAAATGGATGAATATGACCTAGTTGAATGCATTATGTCAATTTGACATGTCTACAACACCTATCAGTGGGGTATGTAACTAGTAAAAAATTATAAATTTATTACATGTTAATAACATTGTTTTACGAATGGTGTTTTAATATGTGATTTTGGATGTTGAACAGGCTAATATTGGAGGTTTCAAGCAAACACCTCCTAGTTCCAGTGGATTTACTCAAACTTACATAGAGGTAATAGAATAAAGAGAACTTAACTAATGAATTCTACTTAATAGATTTGTGTAGTTTATATTCATATTGTTGGTTATGTTGCATTACACATCATTAAAACTCAAAGCATTACTTCAAATTCCATAACGAATAACTAGATGTTGATAGATGACAAAATTTTAACTGTACAATATAGTTGTTTAGAAAGTCAACATAAGCAACACAATGCAATTACTTCACATGGAGGCATGTGCTTTCAAAGGTGCACCAGCAAGACAAACTATGGATGCTTGGAAAAAATATATGAAACCATAATAGTAAGCAATAGCATAGACAAGGCAACTAGTGATGTAGAGCATCATATCAAAACACTCAATCATCAGGGTACATTTGACCCAATTGAATCAAGAGAAGATAAAATTGAATAAGTGACTAAAATTTCTCTCTTTTCATCAAAAATCACATTGTTTCATTTGCAAACCACAAGGCAACAACAAGCCAACTCATTTTAATACTTCTTATCATCCTCAAGCTTCAAACGTCTTATTTATCAACAAAAATGACGGTATGCACAAGAAACCTAATTAGAGTCACTAAACAATCCACTCTTTCATCATTCACCAAGGCACCCTTCCACTCAATTTTCTTTACCTAGGAAAAATAACCAAAAACCAATCTTTCATGTTACAACCTATATCCATTAGATCCTAACACACCTTTATCATAATCAATTTATCTGAATTCAAAGAAAAAACTTGATAAAGAGCTCTGAATCTTTCAATTCCTTAAACAACTCACCAAATTTTCACTTTTGCCAACTAGTTCCTCAAGACCAAGATACTACAATCAACCATTTACACCTCAATAATTTCATCTAACTTCCAAGACATTACTCACATCATGTTTTTGATAGAAACAAACCTAGTTCATATCCACATAATACTGGTTTATCAAATTCATAAGTTCTTATGTAGTCAAATTACCATTTCCACCTAGGGACATATTGCTACAACATATCAAATCATCATGTTTGGCCTCAAGGCCTTCACAAAACCATTCACACACCTTTGATATCTTCACATTGATGGTTCTATGCCAAAATAAACATTTAAATCTTTGTATTTACATAATTACACACTTTTACAGTCTTACCACCATTTTGCTTGTAGGTCACATATCCCTTAATCGGGTGATTCCTTTCCATTCACTTTGTATATCCACATTCCCAATGTACATTCACGATCCTTTTTTAACACATCATAACATATCGAAAGTTCTTAGTAGCTTGTCATAAAGAAATTATTATATTCTTGGATTGTTCATTGGAAAGGGTTACTAATTTAGGCCTAAATTACAAATAAAGTGCTCATAGTTTATCACCAAAATACCAAAGGACTGAAAACAATCATTCATCATGTCACAAAACTAAAAATTCAAACATTTTTAGCAACAGAAAGGCCCCATAAATCACTGTTCCAAAAATACTCTATTCTATGCACAAATCAAGCCCTACAAAGGAGGGTTTATTGCATAAGGTACTTACAAACCTTAAATACTCCTGCCACCACCACAAACACCATGGAAATAGCTTTCATAAGCTTTAGAAACTCACCACCCACCTTCATGCATGATTTTTCAATGAACACCACCCTAAAAGCATGCTTTCCATAAAGGAAACTTTGTATTTCCTATATGATTCAATAGCCAATCAGAGATTTCTTGATTTCCCTATTCCTGTACACTCACAAATTGCTTAAAAATTTCTAAAAACCTTCTATACATTCCATTCCACTAATATCCTAAATCTACATTGGCGGGATGGTGAATTCAAGCCTTAAATGACCCTCAAAACCCTTGATTGGTTAATCTAATAGACCATAAAAACCTTGGCTTTTAAATTTGATGGTAACTCTTTAAAAAATCACTAGATGATTTTTAACACCCTACATAAAGTGAACAAAAAAATATATAGCCTGTGCAAGAATTGAATTCAAGAATGAAACACAGTGAAAATAGGAGCAAGGAACTTTATTTATTGAAAATAATTCAAGAATACAAAATCCGTTCTTATGCCCACCTTTTACATGGTTTTATATATATTCCCAATCAGATAACTACCTTTTGAATCTCCCTCATCAAGTGAAACTACCTAAACTGCCTTGTGACTTTTAATATTCCATTCTTCTTTTCCTTTTTACAATTTTTCCCATCTTTAGCAACATTTGGAAATCTTTTTTTTTGTGACCACCTAAGGACCTTAAATACAATGAAGTGGGTCTTTATATGACCTTTACATGAATTTACAAATGGGCATTCAATCTAGACAAAAAATTTCCTATGAGAGGCAACTAGTAACCTAGGTGCTCCTGCACCAGTTGGTAGTTTGAAAAAATGCCTTGAAGAAACGTGGTATCATGGTGATGGAATTCCATTCCATCACCACATGAGACCACATTTCTTTCGAGGAATTTCTTCAAATTGCTCACCACCTTTCCTATGATACCACATTTTTCATACATGTTCACCAAAGCATTTTATCAAACAACTCACTTCCTTGCAGTTGCTGTTATGGCTAAAAGCCTAAAATAGGTGCTTTCCAACAAACTATATGGATGCTTGGAAAAATATTTATCAAAGCATAATAGTAAGCAATAATACCATAGAGAAGGAAATGAACTTTTTGAAAAAATTCCTAGAAGAAATGCATTCTTATGGTGATGGAATGCCATGATGTGCATTTGTTTGTAATGGCATGCCATCACCACGAGACCCCATTTCTTTTGAGGCATTTTTTCAAATGGTTCACTGCCTTCTCTATGCCACCATAGTTATCATACATGTCTACGAAATTATTTAATCAAATGGTTTAGTGGCTTGCTACTATGGGTAAAATCCTAAAAACACTTCCTTTCGAACAAGATATGGATAGGGGAAATAGTAAGCATGATAATTAGAAATATATAGTTTAATACTTGTCCTCAAAAATTTGTTCATTAGATCTCATACATTATAAGTCATGTGACATGGATCGCTATTGTAACTTTTTTGTGATTGAATAATTTGTTGTTATTATTTTAAAATGTTGGTTGTGGAAACACCTCCAAATGTTAAGAGGGCAATGGATATTGGTGTTTCATCTGCTATACAATCCTCTATGGCTCTGATAGGGGAGGTATGAGGAAAATTACTAAGTTTCAATTTGCATTCATTGTTATAGATGTTAGTTCTAGTGAAAAATCAAACCATTATTGATTCGTAGTTTAATTCTTATTTGGATGGTTTATACAGGGCTTGAGCATGCCTTAACATTGGCGTGCAAATATTTCCATCGTGGAGAGTGATCGTGAGATGGCCATAAGTGATTATTTTGTTAAATATATCATTTTTTATAATGTAATTTCTATATATTAATGTCTTTAATTCTTATTGTAATAGTTAAAACTTCCCCAGGAGCTAAACTCTAGGAGGAGGAGCAGGAGCACTCCTCGAGCATAGCAGAAATGAGTGACGGACTTATTGCCATCAGATCACCAAACAAAGGGAAAGAATTTATTTCTAGAGAATGGAGAGAAATGAATTTTGATTCCAGAGCCCTTTGTTGTATGCCTAGACATGGCAATTTTGTACATATTTTGTATTGGATATATTTGACATTGTATGCATATATGTCATTCTCATAAGCCTATATGGCTATTTTGTAACTATATTTTATACTTATATCGACATATATTGATGTATGCATACATGGCTATTTGGTTAATACAAATCTTTTTTATCGATGGTGTCCATATTTGCATTATAAATTCATGGCTCAATAGATATGAGTTACGTGTATACTTTTTGACTTACGTTTGTTCCAATGTATACTTTGTGACTTATGTATTTTCATGTGTATACCTTGCATTCATGCATATACTTTGTATTAAGTTGTGTATACCATGTATTCGTGTGTATACATCAAGGCATATGTGTTTGTGAATACTTGTGCTTCCGTTATACACGTACATGCTTGAATTATTCACATGTATACTTATTAATTGGTTAGCCCTAGCATTGATCATTGTTGCCCTTCATGGTTTTTCTTGAATAAATTAATTGATTGATAGTAAACAACTAAGTATCTAGAATCAAAAAACACATTTTCAATTGGTATTCCATGAAATGATTGATAAAAAGATTCCAATTTATATTTAATCCTTCTATTGGAAGAACTGAATTAAGCAAAGGATACATAATCCTCATGTAACACTTGCAAAACATAATATTTAGAGTAGATGAAGTAGTCAACTTCTTGACACATTATCTATGTTACCAGGTTCTTCTATTTTAGCCCCGGTTCTGTTCTGGTTTGCTCAGGTAGTGTGGGTCTTAGTTCGGTTCACCTATGGGTTCAATCAGGGTCCTTCATTTTTGGGTATGTTTCACCCAAGCAGAACCCAAGAGAACCCAGGAAAAGCCCAGATAGAACCTAGGAAAACCAAGACAAAACCCGTGTGCCTAGGCATCCAAAAAATTCTTGTTTTGAACATTTTTTTAATGTTTTATGGAGTTTGAATTTGACCCACACCCAAGGGAACCTTAAAAGTGGCGTCTAAATCACTTCAAACACCTTAACTACCTCATTCTTATTCATTTTTTTTGCAAACAAGCATTTTAATTCCAAGAGGCTGAGCTTTCTTTTTGCTTGCTATATTGAAAGTGGATTGTGACATAACTTTCTTTTTTCAAAAATTGTGCTGCATCATTGAACTGAGAATTTATCACACATTTGTAGAGAAACAAAGGAATACTACAAACTAAAACACATTACACTTTTGTTCTCACTGACTTTATGTACTCTCCAACATCTCTCTTCTCTCATGCAAAGAGTTAGAACTGCTTGGCCATGCCTTTGCATCATTCAGGAAGTTTTGCTATTTTTGACAATGTAAAAAGCATGGCTGCATACAAATTAGGAAAAAGACTTTTCCTTTTAGACTAGCAATGCATGGAAGTTTCAAAAAGTATCCTTGATATTACAAGAAGATATGTGTTTATACCATAGCAGCAAAAATATTTTGGGGAAAAAATTGGCAAACCAAAAGTATAATATTTTTTGAAAAAATCGGGAAAAAGTCTAGAAAAAATTGGAAAAAATCAGATTTAAAAAAGAAGGTAAAAAAAAGTAGAACAAGAGATAAAAACTTTTAAATTTTTTTAAAGGAATTTCCATAGCATAGAGATATAAAGAGCAAATAAAATAAAAATTTTAACTAATAAATTGTAAAAAATAGAATTTTGTAGTTTATATTCATATTGTTGATTACATTGCATTGCACATCTTTCAAACTCAAAGAATTGCTTCACATTGTATAACTAATAACTAGATGCTAATAGATGACAAAATTTCAATTACAATATAGTTTTTACAACGTCAACCTAAGCAGTTATGCAATTACTTCACATTGCATAGCTAATAACTAGGAGTAGCTACCAATTGCATTTGCTTGTCATGGCATTCTATGAGACCACATTTCTTTGAGGCATTTTTTCAAACAATTCACTACCTTGTCTATACTACCACATTTTTGATACATTTCTACCAAAGCATTTTGTCAAATAGTTCACTGCCTTGTTGCTATGGCTGAAAAGTCTAAAACAAATGCTTCCAAACAAGCTATGGATGCTTGGAAAAAATCTATCAAAAGCATAATAGTAAGCAATATCATAGACAAGGAAGTGAACTCTTTGAAAAAATGCCTCAAAGAAATGAGGTCTCATGGTGATGGAATGCCATGACAATCAAAAGCATTTTATTTTCATGGCATTCCATCACCATGAGACCTCATTTCTTTGAGAATTTTTTTCAAAGAGTTCACTGCCTTGTCTATGCTAACACATTTTTCATACATTTATATCAAAGCATTTTATCAAATAGTTCATTGCCTTGCTGCTATGGCTAAAAGCCTAAAACAGGTGCTTTCGAACAAGCTATGGATGCTTGGAAAAAATCTATCATAGCATAATAGTAAGCAATAGCATAGATAAGGAAATGAAATGTTTGAAAAAATTCCTCAAATAAATGTGGTCTCATGGTGATGGAATTCCATGACAAGAAAAATTCTATTGATTGTCATGGCATTCCATCACCATGAGACCGCATTTCTTTGAGGCATTTTTTCAAACAGTTCACTACCTTGTCTATGCTACCACATTTTCATACATGTTTACCAAAGCATTTTATCAAACAATTCACTTCCTTGCTGCTATGGCTAAAAGCCTAAAATAGGTGCTTCCAAACAAGCTATGGATGCTTGGAAAAAATATATCAAAGCATAATAATAAGAAATAGCATAGACAAGGCAGCGAACTGTTTGAAAAGCTCAAAGAAATGTGGTCTCAATGGTGATGGAATTCCATGACAATCCATAGCAATTTCTTGTCATGGCATTTGTCATGCCATTCCATCACCATGAAACCACATTTCTTTGAGGCATTTTTTCAAATAGTTCACTTTCTTGTCTATGCTACCACATTTTCATACATGTCTACCAAAGCATTTTATCAAAAAATTCACTGCCTTGCTACTATGGATAAAATCCTAAAAAATACTTTTGAACAAGCTATATTGCTTGGAAAAAATATATCAAAACCATAATAGTAAGCAACAAGCTATGGTCTCATGGTTTTTTTTCACTGAAAATCAGCATAATTTTATTCACATTTAAGTTTATGGTGGTTTTGTTGTTTATATGATGATATGTGATATTCTAATCCTAATTCATGCTTCTAGGTTGCATAGATATATATTTTTCTTTTACATGTTTTTTGTACCAATGAACCCAAAACGAAATGAACCCCCCTCCAAAAATTTTTGGCCAAACTAGCAAACCGAACCCCCAAACCTGAACCTCAAAACCTATTCCAACACTCTTCATTCTTCCTGCACAAACTTAATTGACCACCATATTATGTTTCTCCTTGAATTTACCCATGTTTACTCCCTCAAACCTCTCTTTTTCATTCAAAACCCATGTTTTCCCAACTAGGGCATGTCATGCCATAACATACTTTTGACCTCCCTTGTCCTTGCAGAACTTTTGAACACATCAAACTCCACAATCTCACCCTATTTCTAACCTATTTTAACTTATTTTCAAGCAATTTCTTTTTTTCACCTTTCCTAGCCTTGCTTTTAAGGGGCCTTAATTTTGAATTTTCAACAGGGGCAATGTTAGTAATCTCTTCCAATGCCCTTACTAATGCTATTTTCTTATTCCTAGTCCCTATCCTGCTTATATTAGGCCCATATCACTGAAACACAGCCTGAACAATAGATGGAATGGCCTATTTCAACATACTACACTCAAACCCTTAAGGGATCAATCCGGTTGAACGTAGCTTAGAGCGATTTTGTATGTTTGGGTGAGAAAGAGGACCATTCATATCATAAAAAATGCCTATTCAAATGTGTTGGAATAGTCTATTTGGTTACATGAGTTGCAGAATGAAAGTTGCACCACTTTGCAACTTTCCACTGCTTCCATTTGACACTTTTTCCATCAACTAAAAACTGGACACCATGGGAAAACCACTCTGAGATAATGAAAATTGAGAGAGGTTATTGTAGAGGGGATGAACGTGATCCCATGGGATTAGATGAGAAGTTTTTAAGCATCACAATGTTTGAGTAACTTCATGCTAAAGTTTATAGCCATTTTCCCTTTGGACCCTTAAGGGATCAATCCGATTGAACGTAGCTTGGAGTGATTTTGTGTGTTTGGGTGAAAAAGAGGACCATTCCTAGTGTAAAAATTCCTATTCAGATGCATTGGAATAATCTGTTTGATCACACGAGTTGTAGAACGAAAGTTGCACCACTTTTCAACTTTCCACTACTTGCATTTGACACTTTTTCCATCAACTAAAAACTGGACACCACGAGAAAAGCATTGCGATATAATGAAAAAAAAGAGGTTATTGTAGAGGGACCCAACACACTCCCATGGGATCCAATGAAAAGTTTCTAAGTGTCGTGGTGTCCGAGTAACCTCATGCTGAAGTTTGCAGCCATTTTTCCCTTTGGACCCTTAAGGAATCGATCCGGTTGAACGTAGCTCAGAGTAATTCCGCATGTTTGGGTGTGAAAGAGGACCATGCCTAGCATAAAAATGGCTATTTATATGCATTGGAATAGTTTGTTTGGTCACATGAGTTGCAAAACGAAAGTTGCACCACCTTGCAACTTTCCACTGCTTTCATTTGACACTTTTTTCATCGACTGAAAACTGGACACCGCAGGAAAACCACTCCGAGATAATGAAAAATGAGATAGGTTATTGTAGAGGGGCCCAACATGATCCCAAATAATTAGATGATAATTTTCTAAGCATCACGGTGTTTGAATAATCTCATGCTGAAGTTTGCAGCCATTTTGCTCTTTTGACTCTTGAGGGATCGATCTGGTTGAACGTAGCTCAGAGTGATTCCGCGTGTTTGGGTGTGAAAGAGGACTAGGCCTAGCATAAACATGCTTATTCAGGTGCATTGGAACAGTCCATTTGGTCACACGAGTTGGAGAATGAAAGTTGCACCACCTTGCAACTTTCCATTGCTTGCATTTGAGACTTTTTCCATCAACTAAAAACTGGACACCACGAGAAAACCACTCCAAGATAATGAAAACTGCGAGAGGTTATTTTAGAGGGGCCCAACACAATCTCATAGGATTAGACAGGAAGTTTCTAAGCACATGGTGTTTGAGTAACCTCATGCTAAAGTTTGCATCCATTTTTCCCTTAAGACCCTTAAGGGATCGATCTGGTTGAACAAAGGGTCTATACTCTAAACTTATCCAAACTTTACCAACTCTTGGGGCAGCAATTATAAGGTGTCAAAACTTCAAAATCTACAATCAAATCTCAGTTATACCACCGTACAATGGGTAAACCACAAAACCCTCTATTGTAGCCTAAACCCTAGGGGTTTATTGAAAATGATACTTCCAAAGCTAACCACAACCTAAAAATTACTCAAATTTTTTTTTAATACCTTGAAAAATCTCAAAAAATCATAAAATAATGCTACCCTACACAAAAACACAATTTGACTCTTCAAAACCACCATTTTTCTTAAAGAAAACTCACTTTTACACACATGGGTTTCACACCCATCTCACTTTCAGACCTCCTCAACACTAACACATCATTCCCACACCTTAATAATTTTAGTGCAGACTCATTCCTCAAGTTAAAAAGGCTACAGAAAGAGGAATGGGTCAAAAAGCCATTTTTATTGACTCAAAACCTTCAAATGTACAAGTTCAAGCTGGTTTTAGTAAATTGATGATAAAATGCACAAAACATTATGGAAAACCTTCTAAATAGATTCAAAAGAAATCTAACTCCATATAATATGAAAATATCAATAAATATAGATCAACTAATTGAAATATAGGTCGTACAATCTGCTACTATAGCTGAAAATATAGAAAATTCTAGAAAATTTTGAGTTTTTATTGTTTTTGCTTCTTCAAATCACAAAATCCAACCTTCAATTTGAGTTCTCCATGTTTTTAAACTCTTTCCTACCAATTAAAAACTGATTCACCTTCCTATCTAACCTTTGAATTGGTTTGACTCTTCACATTCCTTCCATAATGCAAATTTTTCAATTTTGCAACGTTTGAGTTTGCAGATTTTGCACATTTTTGCAATTTTTAAACATTTTGCACTTTTTGAGAAACCCAACCTCCTAAACACCTAATACAGCTCAAATATGACTAAATTAATAATATAATGGTCTCATAGATCTTATTTTAATACAAAACTCAAAATCCTATATTCTACTCCTTATTTTCCTTGATGAACAAAACCTACTGAATGGTGCTCCTGCACAAATCATACATTGACCTTCTTGTCCCTCATAAATTTTGGACCACATCCATTACCTCCACATAAAACTCAACATCCTTGGTCTTTTTGGTTCCCATGCCTTGATATGGTTATGCAAATGAAAATGAAGAAAAGTAATCATCTCCTTCTCTGCTGGCTAGAAGAATGCATGCTTAATGTTTTGATACATGATATCAGCTCTCTCATCTACTCTTATGGTTGAATACCAAAATCTAGTATGGTGGGCCTCTAGAGTTCTAGTCATCTTTCTTCCTCTTCCACCAAGTGTTGGCCCGATCCACATGTCTGCCAACCTAATTGACTTCTTTTCTGAAAGCTGAAGTTTCTCCTGAGTCACCAGTGTTGCTCTCTCTGCCTTTTAAGACTCTTTCATTGCTACATATCATCTCTGGGATTTAATCATTTGTACCACATGTGGTTGATGTTCTTTGAATCCTTGCATCTAAAGTAAATTTCCTCAACATAAATACTATTAGGGAATTTCAATGTTGCCATTGTAGTTGGTATTAAAGTCGGTACGTACAACATTGAAAATTATCCTTATATAATAATTCCCTCCATCTTGTTGGCTTGTAAAATTCTTGATGGTGGCTACATGAAATCTGATTTTGATTCCTCTTCTACATTAGAGGGAACTGATATATCCTTATTATGACTCTTCTAAATTATCAGAATCAGAATCACTAGCTTCCATATTCAAAAATTCCCAACCAACATCTTCAATAAATTGGCCACCAGTTCAAGTTCATTTTGCTTTCATAATACTTTATATATCCATGGATTTCAACCATTCCTTCATGCTATCAAGTGAAGATTGAGGAATGGCATCAATATAGAGTACATCCCACTTGAAGTCTTTCAAAATAATAGCCATATCAAATTCCTTTTTCCCAAGTCATACTCTCTCAATGTTAACAATCATACATTGACCTTCTTTCCCCTCCTAAAGTTTGGACCACATCGATTACCTCCACATAAAACTCGAAATCCTTGGTCTTCTTGGTTCCCATGCCTTGATATGGTTATGAAAATTAAAATGAAGCAAGGTAATTATCTCCTTCTCCACTGGCTGGAAGAATGCATGGTTAATGTTTTGATACATGATATCAACTCTCTCATCTACTCTCATGGTTGAATACCGAAATCTAGTATGGTAGGCCTCTAGAGTTCCGGTCATCTTTCTTCCTCTTCCACCAAATGTTGGTCTGATCCACACGTCTGCTATCCTAATTGACTTTGTTTTTGAAAGATGAAGTTTCTCTTGAGTCACCAATGTTGCTCTCTCTGCCTTTTCAAAATATTTCATTGCTACAAATCGTCTCTGGGATTTAATCATTTATACCACATGCAATTGATGTGCTTTGAATGCTTGCATCTAAAGGAAATTTCCTCAACATAAATACTACTAGGGAATTTTGATGTTTCCATTGTAGTTGGTATTAAAGTCGGTACCTGCAACATTGAAAATTATCCTTATATAAGAATTCCCTCCATCTTGTTGGCTTGTAACACTCTTGATGGTGGCTACATGAAATATGATTCTGATTCCTCTTCTACATTAGAGGGAACTGATATATCCTTGTTCTGACTCTTCTGAATTATCAAAATCAGAATCACTAGCTTCCATATTCAAAAATTCCCAACCACCATCTTCAATAAATTGGCCACCAGTTCAAGTTCATTCTACTTTCATAATACTTTATATCCATGGATATCAACCATTCCTTCATGCCATCAAGTGAAGATTGAGGAATGGCGTCAATGCGGAGTACATCCAACTTGAAGTCTTTCAAAATAATACCATATCAAATTCCTTTTTCCAAAGTCATACTCTCTCAAGGTTAACAATCATGCATTGACCTTCTTGCCCCTCCTAAAGTTTGGACCACATCAATTACCTCAACATAAAACTCGGCATCCTTGGTCTTCTTGGTTCCCATTCCTTGATATGGTTATACAAATGAAAATGAAGCAAAGTAATCATCTCCTCCTCTACTGGCTAGAAGAATGCATGCTTAATTTTTTGATACATGATATCAACTCTCTCATCTACTCTCATGGTTGAATACCGAAATCTAGTATGGTGGGCCTCTAGAGTTTCAGTCATCTTTCTTCCTCTTCCACCAAATCTTGTCTTAATCCACACATCTGCCAGCCTAATTGACCTTGTTTTTGAAAGCTAAAGTTTCTCCTGAGTCACTAGTGTTGCTCTCTCTTCCTTTTCAGACTATTTCATTGCTACAAATCGTCTCTGGGATTTAATCATTTGTACCACATGTGGTTGATGTGCTTTGAATCCTTGCATCTAAAGGAAATTTCCTCAACATAAATACTGCTGGGGAATTTCAATGTTGCTATTGTATTTGGTATTAAAGCCAGTACCTGCAACATTGAAAATTATCCTTATATAAGAATTCCCTCCATCTTGTTGGCTTGTAACACTCTTGATGGTGGCTACATGAAATCTGATTTTGATTCCTCTTCTACACTAGAGGGAATTAATATATCCTTATTTTGACTCTTTTGAATTATCAAAATTAGAATCACTAGCTTCCATATTCAAAAATTCCCAACCACCATCTTCAATAAATTGGCCACCAATTCAAGTTCATTTTGTTTTCATAATACTTTATATCCATGGATTTCAACCATTCCTTCATGCCATCAAGTGAAGATTGAGGAATTCCATCAATACAAAGTTTATCCCACTTGAAATCTTTCAAAATAATAGCCATATCAAATGCCTTTTTCCTAATTCATACTCTCTCAAGGTTAACAATCTCAATCTTGAACTAATAGTGATTACTAATAAAGGTAATTCCACCAACTCTATCAAACAGTTTACCACAAGAACAATAAAAGCAAAGGCTTTGAAAGGAACTCCATGAAAACCAAGCTCTCTAAATGGTATATCAAACTCTTAGACCTCATTCTTGCACATTTACAACCAAATTCAAAGATTTGCCTTCAAAAGGCTACAAATTCAAATATTGACAATTTTGTAGCAAGAATGCATTTTTTGCACATTTGACCACTGAGACTCAAAAACTCACCCTAATACACCTTAAATGGTCTTTATTGACCTTATTTAGTGTAAATAAACAAAAAATACCTTAATCTAATCTATTGACCACCTATCAACCTTCAAAAAGTGAAATTTTGCAACTAGGAGACTAGGTGCTCCTGCACAAAAATTACATTGTGTCTGAGCCTTCAAGAGGCTTTAAATCTAGCCTTTAAAAATGATTCTACATCTTTCCACTCATGCCTAACTATTGAGCTTGTAACTAACATGACTTATTACATTATAAATCAATTGACCATGTAATATGACCTTATTCAATTAACAATTTACTTAAAACACAATTTACTAACTTAAAATAATTCCATGAACCAAATTTGTTCAATAACCTTGGTGCCCCTGCACTAAAATTCAATATTTCAATAAATGTAATTACAAGTACAAATCTCATTACAATGCCTTAGGTACTTTGTCCTCACAGATATTTTACAATGTCACTCATACATTCGATATTTTCTTATAATGTCTACATCATAGGTTATCATTTAGAGGTTAACTTCAAATGAGTAACTTAAGATTCCCTCACAAAGCTTCACACGCTCTTTTGTAATGGCTTTGAATCAAAATTGAGATTTGTCAAGATCATCAAAATAAGGATGTTGCATTTCTTTTTTGGCTGAGATTCTCTTCGATGGCTCAAAAATCAACATTTTCTACAAGGAGAGACCAATAAATTTTTACTAGTTTAGTTACAGTTGTATGCAAAGTAAAAGAATAAAAAGAAACAACTCATCCAAAATGGAAATGAAATGAAAATAGATGGAAGGAACTTACAGATAGGCATGGCATTCTATCAACTTAGTCACTCCTGGTCATACATCTTCACTGTGAATTCCAAGATACCTATTGCACACAATACCTCTCATGAATCTAGAATATCTTGAAATTCGAGATGCTCATATAATTTCTACATCATAGGTGCTCATGATAAGATTAACTTCAAATGAATAACTTGGAATTCCCTCACCAAGCTTCACATGCACTTATGTAATGGCTAAAAATCATAATTGAGATTTTTCAAGATCATCAAAATAGGGATGTTGCATTGCTTTTATGCCTAAGATTCTCTTGGATGGCTCATAAATCTTCATTTTCTGCAAGGGGACACTAATCAATATTTATCGGGTTACTTAAAAATACGCAAAGTAAAATAAGATGATAGCATTGGCATCAAACAAATTAAAGTGGATACAAGTATAAATTAATAATAACCATTGTGCATATACTTACAAATTAATCCAATGAACCATCCGGATTTTCTCTACTCTTTATTGTGTCAAGTATTGCCTCATGGTCAAACTCATGAACCTTCCACAAGGTCTTGTTCAAAGGTCTACCCCCATATTTTCTCAAATGAACATTGGATTCCACAACAAGGTTTGAGTAATGAAGAATATTACGATGTATGTCAAAGTCCTCAAATAGCCAATGTTTAACACTCTTATGTGGGTACATTCTAAGCCACGTTCCAATAACAACAATTGAACCTGTAGGGTATTCAATGTTTTCTCCATCTATAACTAGGGCTTCCAATTTCTTTTTGGCCTCAACGCAATGACACAAGCAATATTTTGTTCCCTCTTCATTTTCTTCATCTGCAATACCTGCATAAAAATTCCTTGCATTGATATGTGTAGAAAATCACTTGAAATTAGTCAACATTATGAATATAGTACAAAGTAAGATAACAATATGGAATTTAAAAAACTAAATAGATATATCACCTAGTTGAACTAGATTTGATACGTGGTCAAAGTCGACCGATGATTCCATTTTTGCTAGTTCCAATGCCATCAAAGGGTGATATGTGTGAAGTGGGCTAAGATAACTTGTCAGCCATTTGTCAACTCACTCCCCTAACTCACAATCATTCCAAGCTTGTATTGTACATTAAGAACAAAAGCATGCCATCTTATGTGTATCGATACTCCATGAACCTGCATTTGAGCTAAGGAAAGAGTGTATCTCACTCGATCCTATTAGTGTACAACAATCCTCATATGGTGCAATGTTAGTATCATCCATCAACCAAAAAAATCTATGAACTAAATACGTACCTTCATTACCTAGACACATTGAAGCATTACACCACTCAACAAATGAACTTGCATCTGTCAACTTTGCACTATCTTTATACTTTAGCTCTTCTCGTGCTAATGCTCTTTTCACACATGCTCCTGCACCATAATGCTCCCCCTTTCCATGCCCGGCGTCACAAAAGTTCCACATATGATGAAAACCTATAGTGAGATGCATCTTGCACAACCAGTAGAACATGCACGCATTCTTGAACTGTGCTACACAGTTATCTGACCATATTATATGTCGACTGTATGATATGCCCCTCTGAGCCAAATCACTATAGAACATATAGAAGTAACCTTGCTCGAACTCTGGAGAATGTCTGCGATCATCACTAATATAAAAGTGATATTCCCTCAATACCTTCCTTTGGTCCTTTGTACTATCAATTACATGAATGAATGTTATGTGCACAAATATCGAAACCTGTGTGGAGTTGTAATATTGTGATTGCACCTCACACTGTGTCTATAGAGTGTAGTTCTCTACAAATTCAACCACTGATACTATGCTACCAACTGGAAAGGTGTCCTTGCATAGCTTGAATTGTGTGTCTAGCCATCGGGCTCTATGGGTATGCCTTGCATACTCATACACTAGATTCTCACAAAACATGGACATAAACTAATACGCTGGAATCTTCTCAATAACGAAATCACACCTTTTTGCTTGAGACCCATCTTTTTTAGCGTATGCCACTGCTTTATACTTCCCAAAATCTACTAGTTTATGTCCCACCTCATTTGTGATTTCCATATGTTGACATATTGGCATTCATTGCAAGCCACCGCAATGCTCACATGAACCATCCAAGTATGCTATCCTATTGGCCATCCTCTATTTGACATAATTTTTTTGATAAAAACTCTCTTGAAGATTTTGGTGGGGCTTTTATGCCACAATCCTACAAAATATCGTTAGTATGCAAATCTAAACATATAGAATGATAAACATCATAATGGTTAGCGAATTCAATATATAGTCTATAGCAACAAGTAGTGTGTGTGTGTGATTTATCTTGACATAAAAAGATTTAAGCATTTCAAAAAATATTTAAGAAATACTAATTTGAGGATAAGTATTTTGAAATTTACAAAAAAATTGGGTTTGAGTCGTATCCAAAAAATGCTTTGGATGTGGCTCACGGTTCCAACTACCAATTCTCCTTCTTACGACATCCCTTTGATTCGGAGATGGCCTTGTATTAGTCTTCTAATAATCTTCAATTAGTGTTCTCAATGCTTCAACAACTTTTTTATCTTTATGTGGCAGTCTTCCTTAGAATGCCCATAATTCATTTGAATCAGTGCCCTCAATTCTTTTCCGGCTTTGAATGGCTTTTGATAAAGTTTTTCTACTAATTCCCATTTGTTCACTTGTCTTTTTAATGAGACGAGATCTCTTTGTTTGATAGCTTACCAAAGTTGATGTAATGACACGTCGGGTGACATTACTATCCTTTGAGTGTGAGGTCTTACCCACACTCTCATAAGCATCCATTAGATTCTTCACAATAGTGTTTTCACTTGATGCATTCAATATTCTCAACCCAAGAGTCTTCATGATGTTTCTATACTTTAAACCCCACATCATTTGAACAAATAGTTGACATCTTGTCTCATTTAGCCTTTCAAATAAAAATTTTCCAAATCTTATTAGCATATCTTCTACAAGTGCATTCTGGAATCTTACCTTCCATGTGCTGCAAAATATCCTCATCAATATTAATCAAAAACTTTTTCTTTCTATGCAAAATTCTAGTTGGTTTTCTCTTAGGTACATACATCTTAACATTAAAAATTTCATCAATATTTAATTGAGGTGGGTTAGATTGCGTACCTTTGACCTAGGGTGGAATAGAATACATACCTTGAGGTTCACATGGGGATGATGGCATACCTTTTTTTTCAAATCCAAGTGATGATGTACTCTCAACTTCAGATGTAGTGGATGGTGTCCAACCATACTTACTTGTGGTAGATGGTGTCCCTCCATATTCGCTTGTGCTTAGTGGTGTCCCTTCGTATTCACTTGCAGTAGAGGGTGTGTCTCCAACTACAATATTTGCATCTCCCCTAGCACAACTCTTTCACATTTGTGCCCTTTGTGCTGCCAATTTCTTTTCTCTTTTTGATGGTTGAGGTTCCTCTTCAACTGGCTTGTTTTCGTAAATCGTTCCTAATTTATGCTTTTCACAATATTCCCTCATCCATTTTTTCTCTTTATCTCTAAAGGCTTCGAGCTAATCATCTGTTAGTTTTTTCCTTTTAACAGTTCATTTCTTCGGCATGACAAATATTTTTACCTGTGCAAAAAGTGCTAAGTCAAGTCAAATTAATTAATAGTGAAGGGTTGTAAAAGTCTATTAAAGAGGGAGACCAACGGTCACCTCTTTCAAATGTTAGTTTTCAAAGTTGAAGTGCTTTTTTTTAAGAGGGAAACATTATAAAATGCCATGATAAACTTGAATGGAGGGTGATCTTGGATTGGGCATCAAACCAAATGAGGAAATGTTGAGTTTTCCTTAACAAAATTGAGCTTTTGGTGACTGAAATTGAGTTTCATGTTAATTTATGTTAGATTGAGCATGAGTAGGGTATATTAGGCTTGTTTCAATAGTTTTCAAGTTTTGGAGTGTTTGGCAAGTGCTACTTTTAATAAAACATAGGGTTTCTAAGCCTACGGAGAGGGTTTTATGGTTTGGGTGGTAAATGATTGAATCTCTACAATCTAATGCTATAATTTGAAGTTTTGATAGATATAAAGTGCTGCCCCAAGGTTTCAAAATATTTGGACAAGTTTTTAAGGTGGTCCCTTTGTAAAAGTGGGCTAATTTGGGCCCTTAAAAGCATAGAAAACTTGATAATTTGTGCAGTTTCATACAAAACAAGCATTGGTGATTGTTGGATATGTTGAAAAGATTTGTAATGGGTAAAATAGAGGTGTCTAAATGTTCCTAGGTCTGTAGAAAAAAAAAATTGCATAATGAAGCTTATTAAGCAAACCATTGCTAATACTAGTACTTTTAGGCTTAATAAAGGTTTGGTGGTTCAAGGGTGGTTATGGGTGTTGAAGGAATTTGGGACTCCTGATTTTAAAATATATAAAAACATCATACAAGCTTGAATAAAGGGTTCAATGAATTTATTTTGAGGATTTGGTGCTCTACTCAACGCCTAAACTGTGGAGTTTCAAGTATTTTTTCTATGTTTTCAGTTTCCTTTTCCTGTGTATGGCCCAGTATAGGCCTCCCATGATTAGAAATTCATAAATCACTGTGGTGGAAGGTCTTAACTTAGACTTCAATCTATTTTGAGACTCTTTTAGTTGTTTCAATCAATGAAAAACTCCATTCTTCATGATCAACCTGTACAGACCAGCAGGGTATGAGTTTTACTTTAATTTAAAGATGGAGCCTTTCCTCCTCTGTGGTGACCTATGATTCGTATGAAAGGCCTATAATATGTTTTTTACAAGTTTCATGTTTCTTTTAATAGTGGTAAGGCATCTATAGGGCTGGTGATGTTATCTTAGGCTGAGAATGTGAGTTTTTGGCATGAAAAGGAGGAACCAAAGTGGTGTTTTTGAGATCTAATAAGGCCAAAGGCCTAGTGAAGGTTTATTTTGTTTTTGCATAACCCTAAAAAACTTGTTTGATGCTTTGGTCAGGCTTGGAAGGCCTTGGAGTTGTGAAATACAAAAAACCCTAGATATTTATGATCAAATTGAGGGTTTTTGTAGTGGAAACCTATTTGAGTATGCAAGGTCCTAAAACCTAGAAAAAAAAAATTTTGAGACCTAAGTAAAGACTATTTTTGGATTTGGAGGTCTACTGAGAAGTGAGAAGGTTGTGTTGGGAATTATACCTGATTGAGTGACTTTGATATGCTACAACCTGAACAATGTGAATTTTTTGAAAGAAGAGGTCCTGATGAAATTGTAAATTGAAAATTTGTTTGTAGATTGGAGTTGTGTGTTTGTCTGTTGCAGGCCTCCCCCTACTACATTAGGAGTATATTCCAATTTTTTAAAGACATGTATGGAAAATTTGGTAGCATAGACAAGGAAATCAGCTGGTTTGTATAATTTTTTGACAAAATACCTCAATGAAAGCTTTGGAAGCATACACAAAGAAAGTCAATTGTTAAATTTAACAAAATGCCTCAAAGAGATGTGGTTTAAAAATGTAACAGGAAAGTGTATATAATTGTGTAATTTAAAATTCCATTGACAACCTAAGGTTGCAGCATGACAAAAAAACAATTTGATCAACATGGAATAAGAAAAACAACAAAAATGAAAGCAAGCCATAATAGAATGAAAAAAAATGTACAAAGACTTCACATACCTGAAAAACCAAAGTTTCAAAAGCTTGTTCCCCTCCAAACTTCAATTGTATATTAGTTATCACTGTAATTCAAACTTGAATTGATATTATATTCCTTTCAATGTGAAAACTCTGCTATTTCATGCAAAGGTGATGGAAATATCATGAAAAAGGTGGTGGAATCTAAAAATCATGCATGCACACTTCACTCAATCACCAAAAAGCTACTTTTTGTCGGAGCACGCACATAACCAGGAGAATATGCAGAATGTGGGCCAACATCACTAGTATATTGTATATTTTTACCATTTTTAGTACAATAAAAAACACACTCATGTTATAATGCACTTGTGTTATAATGCGAGCACACTATTTATTGCTTAAACAACCATGTCTCTACTTATTCATAATGTGCTCACATTATAATAAAGTTAGTTTTTTTAAGATTTATAGGGTAGAGGGTTAAGGGTAGAGGGGAGAGAGATAGAGGAAGTGGGTGAGAGAGAGATACCTGAGAGAGGGAGAGACTTGAGAGAGATAGAGAGAGGAAGGGAGTGGGAGAGAGATAGAGGGGAAGGGCCAAGGGCAGAGGGTTTTAAGGGTTAAGAATTTAAGGTTTTCCATTTATTAAGGGTAGAGGGGAGAGAGAAAGAGGGAGTGACTGAGAGAGAGAGAGAGACCTAAGAGAGGGAGAGGGGGTAGGAGGGAGAGGGAAGAGAGAAAGAGGGAGGGAGCGGGGAGAGAGATAGAGGGCTAAGGGTAGAGGGAGAGATAGAGGGGAGGAGTGAGTGAGAGAGAGACCTGAACCCACTCTCTCCCACTCTCTCCCACCCTCTCCCACTCTCTCCAACTCTCTCCCACTATCCCCCACACTCTCCCACCCTCTCTCCCAAATTCTCCCACCTTCTCAAACCCACTCCCACCCTCTCCTACCCTCTCCCACTCTCTCCCACCCTATCTCCCACTCACCCACTCTCTCCAACTCTCTCCCACTCTCTCAAACTCTCTCCCATGCTCTCTGACTCTCTCCCACTCTCTCCCCCACTCTCCCACTCTCCCACTCTATCCCACCATCTCCCACCCTCTCTCCCACTATGCCACTCTCTCCAACTCTCTCCCACTCTCTCAAACCCACTCCCACCCTATTGTACCCTCCCCAACCCTATCTCTCACTCACCCACTCTCACACACTCTCTCCCACTCTCTCCAACTCTAACCCACCCTCTCCTATGCTCTCTGACTCTCTCCCACCCTCTTCTGCCCTCTCCCACTCTCTCC
>VDFB02087006.1:0-21878 GCA_007258455.2 Sequoia sempervirens | reverse complement strand
CTCCATCCCTAATCTAGATTTCTCTTTGTTAGAGGGCTTCTGAGTACTCAATAGCTCATCCAATATTTATGATCCACCTTTTAGCTTGAACCCTAAGTTTTTAACTTTCTCTTTAGCTTTCTCTAAATCCTTTCTTAAGGAAACTACTTCTACCTCAAGCTTCAAGCATCTATTTATTTTAGATCTTACTTTGGATCTCATCACTTCTTCCATTCTTTGGGCTTCCTCCACTTGAAGTTTCAAACTTACTACTATCTGATTATATTCCTCAAGCTCTTTAGATACCTTCTTATTCTCTGTTTTCAATCCTTCAGCTTCATCTCTCAAAATATCAAGATCTTCTAAGGAAAAAATAAGTTCAACTTCTAGATCAATTCTAGCTTCTTCTTCACCAAGATGTTTTCCCATACCATGCTTTTATTTCATTGAGACCTTGGCCATTAAGAGAAATTCTTCCTTTTATTCTTCCATTACAAGAGCATGATCTAGATCATCATCTAAACTATCATTAGCATTAGATGAATCACTTTCTTCTTGAATATATAGACTCTTATTTTTCTTTCAAAAACTCTTCTTTATAGGATAATAGGTTTTCTTTGTCTTAAGGTCTTCTTATTGTATAGGATTATCCTTCTTGTAGGGTCACTTAGAAGAAAAATTTCCTATTTTACCATAGTCAAAACATTTGAAAGGTAACTTACCTTTGTACTTGCCAAATCCTCTCCTTAATCTTCTAATGAAATTTGCTTCTTCCCCATTAGTCTGTCCTTGTTCAGATGTTGTAGTTTTAACTTTATCTTTCTTAGGTGCTTCATCCTTTACTTTGTTTTAAACCTTGAAGGAAACTTCTTTTTTGGATGGTTCGACATCTCCCATCCTCATCTCATATGTGGTGAATATACCATGCAGTTCATTAAGAGAAAGTTTGTCTACTTCTCTTCCTTCCTCTATTGCTGAGATCTTAGAGTCATACTTGTATGTCATTGACCTAAGAACTTTTAGTACAACAAATTCTTCTTTTACATCTTTTCCATATACTCTAACGGAGTTTACTATATCATAACTCTCTGAAGATAGTCTGTAGTCTTCTCTTCTTCTGTCATCTTTAGCCTTTCAAATTTGGCCCTCAGTACTTGAATCTTGGCCAATTTTACCTTGCCATATCCTTCGTAGATCTTCTTCAATGTATCCCTAAAATCTTGTGCATTCTTATAATACATAACTTTTCTATGCACACATCTAGAAAAGTTGTTTGTAATAGAAAACCATGCTTTTTCATTGTTCTCATAATCTCTTTTAATTGTAGCATTAGTAGGGGTGTGGCCAGTGGTATGTATCCATTCACAACAGATATCCACACATAAAACCCTAATGATCCTATTTAAGTGTACTTCTTTCCACTAGGGCATCCGAAAAATCAGAAAAAATTTCAATTTTGATCGTGGCAAGTTTATTCTTTGAACCAACGCAACAAGTACATTGCTTCAAAGAGGGGAAAAATGTAGACATGCAAAATTAACATTGTGCATTCAATCAGGTTCATTCATTAACTAAACTAGATTTCACATTAGATCCATTCATCAATTAATCAGGTTCACTTCCATCCATTCATTAGGTAATCTCATCTCCTAAGGTCATTTATTTAAAATCAAATAAGTATTATCATCAACCTTTTAATAAATCAAATGGCCATTTAATCGAATCCCAAATCATATTACATCATTTTCTGATTTAAATAAATCAAAATATCCAAGTCCTAAAAGTCAAACTAACCTAATCATCATTAATTTAATCTAACCATGATTAAATGATAATCCTCACCACTTGCATTCTCTAGATATCTCCACTTGCACAAATAAATCAATTTATTGATTTATTAAAACCCTCATTTTCACTCAACATGGCAAGTTGATTTGTCCCTCCAACATTGCATTTATTGCTCTTTTTCTTGTCCCCCTCTCAGAATTTATTGCAAAATTTGAATTCAAATTCTCCCTCTCATGGGCACTCTTCCAAAATTTTGTACATCCATTGGCCTATCATCACTTGACAAGTGGCCTATTCTCATTGGTGGATCTTTAGTCCCACATCACCCTCTTGGCCAATCTCTCATCAAGAAAATCTATAAAAGAAGGCCTTAATCCTCATTCATCCATCCACAAACTTTTGGCAAGGTTACTCTCTTGATTTGAGAACTCATCTTGCTTATCATGTCCATTTGCATTTCATCATTTTGGCTACTTAGCAAGGGTTGGGAAAGGGTCACTAGCACATGTGACACCAATCCACTATGGAATAGGTAACTTGTGGTTGCTTTCATAATGCTTTTAGTTTTATTTCATCCTTTGTTGCATTTTTAAAGCATTTGCAAGGTTTTTCATAGGAGTGTTTCTTGAGGGATTTGTAGGTGCTAACCCTTGCTTGAAGTTAGTGTTTGCAGATTTCAAAAGCACACTCACACCAAGAACCAACAACAGAGCCGCTGACACCATGGCTACAATTGGGTCTCTAGTAGACATCCCTCACAATGTGCCGAAATATGAATTTTTGATTGAGCAGCTTCTCGTTCCCACATTCAAGGTACCAGAATCAGAATATGTGTGTGAAATTGTTGGTCCTGGCGATCCTTGGTATCATGACATCTACACATATCTTCACATAGGAGTCATACCCGCTGACCTACCATCAAGCCTAAAATGAACCATTATCAAAAAACATCTAGATTCATCATCCTAGGTGATACCTTATACCGTATAAGCATAAAAGGTACCTTGTTACATTGTCTAAATGTTGAGGAGGCATTAACTACTCTAACCGAGGTTCATAATGGTACATGTGGTTCACACTCGAGTGGAATGACCATCGCTAAGAAAATACTGAGGATGGGGTATTATTGGCCCACAATGGAAAGAGAAGCGCATGATCATGCTAAAAGGTGTTTACAATGTCAGCAGCATGGGGATCTCATCTATCGTTACAGTGTCCCACAAGCCATTATCTCAGATAATGGGACACCATTCAAGAACCACAAGGTTCACGACTTGTGCAAGAAATTCAAAATCTAGCATCACTTCTCCACCCCATACTATCCCCAAGGCAATGGCCAAGCAGAAGCCACGAACAAAACCATCCTCAAAATCCTCAAGAAAACATTCAATGCCGTATGTCATGACTGGCACTTGCACCTTGATCCCGCCCTCTAGGCTTATCGAACCAACATCCACACACCCACTAGCGCCACCCCATTCTCCTTGGTCTACGGATCAGAGGCTGTACTCCCAATTGAGATTGAGCTCCCATCCCTCAGAATATCATTACAAAATCTCATCACTAATGAGGACTACTAGGTGTCAAGATTAAATGAGCTGGAGCTACTAGATGAGAGACACATAGATGCTTTGAATCATCTACAAGTCTATCAAAATAGACTCAAACAAAGCTACAACAAGAAGATCAGAAGCAGGACTTTCCAAGTCGGAGAATTGGTCTTAAAAGAAAATTAGAAGAATGTCCCAAATCCTAGCAGTAAAGGCAAGTTCGAACCCAATTGGTTAGGGCCTTTCATTGTCACAACAAGCTATAAATTAGGGGCATATCAACTATCAACACCTAAAGGGGAACCTCTGCAAGAGCCAATAAATAGCTCCCATCTCAAAAAGTTTTATGCCTAATTTCTTTAAGGTATAAAACCAAAAATCCAAAAAAATAGAAAAAGTCCTAAAAAAATGGTTACTTCAGTGAAAACCTGGCAAACAAGCATCTTGGTAACAACGAAAAAATCAAAAAAGCAAAAAATCCAAAAAAATTAGAAAAAGGATTAAAAAAATCGTCCTCTAGTGAAAACCACTTTGGTGGCACTTTGGGCAAGTACCTTGGTGAAAACCTGGCAAACAGGCGCCTTGTGTAAATAAGCACTTTCCATCCACCTGGACCTTTATGTCTTGATCTGCATCATCCATCCATTTTACTTCCATCATCCATCACATCCATATCTCCATACATCACTCATCCACTCGCATTCGTACGATAGCTTGGTCCTGTGTTCGTATCATGATCCCTCTTGGCACTACTTGGCCTATCCTCAAGGTCAGTTTGTCCAGCCTTTATCGGGGTAGTCTATTGCATCACGCTGGGGGCACATTCTCATCGGATTAGATTCTTGTACATTTTTAAAAGTCCTCAAAATCAGAAAATCCAAAACATCAGAAAATGAAAAAATCCAAAAACATTCAAAACATATCAAAATCTAGAAACAAGTCAAAAAGTCTATCAAAAAGCCAAAAATAAGGTCGTCTTGTCGAACTACGTCATCTCTGAGCTTGAATGTAGGAAAGGTTGATCTTTGATCATCCCCTGAGACATTTAGGTCAGTCCTATAGGAGTCCATCATAATAACCTGACAATTCATCATGTATATCATCATTTGTAAATCGGTCGAGTAGTCAGTCGAACTATGTGGTCTCTGCATGTATAAAGTAGGCAAGGCTAATCTGTTGATCAGCCCCCAAGGCCCTTAGGATAGGTCTTTAGGTTAGTCTTTTGGTCAAAATATCAGAAAATTCCAAAAACAATTGAAAAATTAAAAAAATCAAAACATTTCTAAAACCTTGAAAAATACCAAAAACAACCTCAAAAACATTGAAAAACATCAAAAACATCCAAATAATTGAAAAATCCATCCGCCTCATCTTGCTTGCACCTACAATAAACACCATTCATAATAAATTGATTGTCATTCTCAACCTTTGGTGAAACAGTTAGAAACAAGTCTAGCAGGTTAAAATTAAAACTCAAAAGAGTCAAGTGTCAAGTCTCAGTCAGTACATAAACAAGTTGGTCAATTATTTGTGTCGATAGTCCATCATCCAAACAGTCCCATATCAATCATCTGATAACATCATGTCCTAGGATGAATCCTTCCTACAAGGGGCATTATTTACCAGAAAGAACACTTTGGATAAACGAAATGATGTGCTGCCATCCACTAGCATGTCTTGGATGTATCCTTCCTACAATGGGCATTATCTTTTGGCAATAAGTTTCGGTTCTTATCCTTAAAAACGCATTCCCTTTCAACGTGCAAATTGGAGATAAATGCCATTGACTCAATCCATATGTTATTGCTTTCCCTTGGGATTCACATCTTTAGAGGTTTCTAAACATTGGATTATATCTCAATTTATCTCCTTAAGTAAGCAATAGGAAACCCTTTCCTTAAGTTCATTAAATTTCCACATAACATATCTTGTGGAGTTTGAAGAAATTAAGACATTGGACATCTTAGTTTGAAAACTTAATCAAAGAAAGTGTTTTTGGTAAAATAAAGCCATTAAGCAAAGCTAAGCAAAATGAATTTTCATGTGTGATTGGAGACTCACAAATCCCAAAGCAAAAATCATTGGAAATCCAAAAATGAATGTCCAAAAGAAATCAATCCTTGGTTACAAAGGTCTTTAGGAAGCATTTGCATGCTCTTCAATACCTAGGTCTAGGAAAACAAAGTGTCTTTTTTAGGTTCACCTAAGGATCAAAACAAATCAATCCTCTTTCATCCATCTTTCAAAACATCAAATCCATCTCACAAATCATCTTTTGGAAAATCTTGAAATTATCCTTGATACTAGGCTTTGTGGCAAAAAATCAATATCATCCAAAAACATTGTGACCAAGTCCTTGAAAACATTTATCAAAACACCTTTGGCTAGGAATGTGTAAATGCATCCTTTTGCATATCCTTAGTCAAAGTTATCCAAATCATCTTTCCTAGCTTAGTATATGTAGATGAATCCTTCTCCATATGCTTAGCAAAAGCTATCATCTTATTTGAATAGGTGTGGATAGATGCATCCTTCTCTTCACATATATTCAAATAGTCATCCTTTGAACGAATCCATCCCTTAGATCATTATCAAACATCTTAGGGTTCCTTTTGTTCAAAATCCAAAACAAAATCAAAATCAAAGTCAAGGACAAAATCCTAAAACCAAAATCCAATCAAATCCAAGTCCTAAAGCCTAGTGTCTCATTCAAGATTTATCAAAAGCCAAAACATTCATATCATTCATCATCATATCATCACCTTTGATCCCCAAAAAGAATCCTAAAAATTTCACTTTGGGACATAAAATAGAGATTAATCCAAAGAATCAAGAGATTCATCTCCCATATTCTCAAAGATTGATCCTCGTTTTATGGTTCTAACTAGATCTCAATACAAGAAGAGTATGGAAGCCAACAAAGAAACACCTGTTTCAAGTGATCTTAGACAAACCACTCCTAAAATGAATCCCATTGGGGATGGAAATCTCACAATTAGCCTTCCAAAATCATCGCAAAACCCACAAGAGGAAACCCAAGGGGAGGATCTTACCTTTGGAATGTCTCATGAAGAAATAGCTGAAATGCTCCAAAATCCAGACAACCATAGAATCATCAACATCATGATGAGATTTAACCCTTCGTTGTACCTACTTGAACTAGAAAAACAAGGGGCCAAGTTGCCTTTGGATTTTGATGTGAGCACTATAGTAGAGACATCTTTTCCACCAATCTCATCCACCATCCCCATTTCATCTACACCCCCATCTCAAAACGTCACATAAAATATCCCAAAAATCACAACATCATTTGCTCCAACTCAACCCAATGTTAACAAGGGAAACACATTTCTCAATACTCTTCAATCACATCCCCTTGTTAATAATCAAAACTTGGACGTAAACACCACATTGGAACAAAACATCCCCCATAATCCATTACAAAAAAATGTTCCTCTCACTCTATATTATGACCCATCATCAACATCTTTTCACGGAGCACCTCAAATCCCCCTCCTCACAAATTCACAAGAGGAGGGAGACATGTTCGGACCAGGGGGCATTTTCAACACCACAACACTCTCGCAAGGATTCACCCCCCTTACATTTCCACCTCTCCCACCATCACCATTGTCATCAACACCACTCCTTGGTTTAGGGCTTCCCCCTCTACCAAGTATCAATCAAAACAACATCCCAACCATCAATCAAAACATTTTTCCAAATGCTCAAAACTTATTGTTGACATCACAATAACAAACGACAAACACACAAACAATGGAAACATCATCAAACACCCCCACAACATTGCAAAGCATGGTCTCTCAAGGGCCAATCACATCAACGATGCCACTTACCACATCAAAAACACCATCCACCAATCACATAATCAACACGACAACACCATCCACCAACCAAATAATCAACACAACATCATCATCTACCACCATTCCAAACCAAATTTGTTTCCAATTTGTTTCCTCTTGTGGGTTTTGCGATGATGTTGGAAGGCTAATTGTGAGATTTCCATCCCCAATGGGATTCATTTTAGGAGTGGTTTGGCTAAGATCACTTGAAGCGGGTGTTTCTTTGTTGGCTTCCATACTCTTCTTGTATTGAGATCTAGTTAGAACCATAAAACAAGGATCAATCTTCGAGAATATGGGAGATGAATCTCTTGATTCTTTGGATTAATCTCTATTTTATGTCCCAAAGTGAAAGTTTTATGATGCTTTTTGGGGATTAAAGGTGATGATATGATGATGAATGATATGAATGTTTTGGCTTTTGATAAATCTTGAATGAGACACTAGGCTTTAGGACTTGGATTTGATTGGATTTCGGTTTTGGGATTTTTTCCTTGACTTTGATTTTGATTTTGTTTTGGATTTTGAAAAAAAGAAACCCTAAGATGTTTGATAATGATCTAAGGGATGGATTCATTCAAAGGATGACTATTTGAATATGTGTGAAGAGAAGGATGCATCTATCCACACCTATTCAAATAAGATGATAGCTTTTGCTAAGCATATGGAGAAGGATTCATCTACATATACTAAGCTAGGCAAGATGATTTGGATAACTTTGACTAAGGATATGCAAAAGGATGCATTTACACATTCCTAGCCAAAGGTGTTTTGATAAATGTTTTCAAGGACATGGTCACAATGTTGTTGGATGATTTTAATTTTTTGCCACAAAGCCTAGTATCAAGGATAATTTCAAGATTTTCCAAAAGATGATTTGTGAGATGGATTTGATGTTTTGAAAGATGGATGAAAGAGGATTGATTTGTTTTGATCCTTAGGTGAACCTAAAAAAGACACTTTGTTTTCCTAGACCTAGGTATTGAAGAGCATACAAATACTTCCTAAAGACCTTTGTAACCAAGGATTGATTTCTTTTGGACATTCATTTTTAGATTTCCAATGATTTTTGCTTTGTGATTTGTGAGTCTCCAATCACACATGAAAATTCATTTTTCTTAGCTTTGCTTAATGGCTTTATTTTACCAAAAACACTTTCTTTGATTAAGTTTTCAAACTAAGATGTCCAATGTCTTAATTTCTTCAAACTCCACAAGATATGTTATGTGGAAATTTAATGAACTTAAGGCAAGGGTTTCCTATTGTTTACTTAAGGAGATAAATTGAGATATAATCCAATGTTTAGAAACCTCTAAGGATGTGAATCCCAAGGGAAAGCAATAATATATGGATTGAGTCAATGGCATTTATCTCCAAAAGGGTTTGAAATTTGAATGATATTGTTAAGTGTTTGTTTGCAAATGTTTTCGAATACAACACTATGTTTTCAAACCACAAACAAGCACAAACCATATGGATGTGTAAGACAATATTTCTTGAATCCCCACTTGAACAAGTCCAACTATGCTTATCTTTAGCGAATGGTTAGATGCTTGACCCCACTGGCTCCCCTCCACGACACTCACTTATATGGGGCAGCCAAGCATCAACACCCATGAAACTCCCATGGCATGTTTTCCATTTCTACTAAAGACCGTAAAAGTGTGGGGTGGCTTCAGAACAACCGTTCTTGCACCAACAAATAGATTAAGGATTTTGGAAAATTCTAGCACATGGGTTCTAGTAAGGACTTTTCCGTCGTAGGAGTTGGACCTTAACGTGCAAGAGTCCCTTCTGGATCCATCTTGTCGGAGTCAACCGCGTGATATTGGTGTTTCTTCCAATATCCACATTTATATCCTGGCTGGAAATACTCTTGGCTTTAGAGTGTTACTGATTGAGTCATTCCCTTGGGTGAGTACTTTTTCCCCAAGGCAGGCCCTCTAAGATAAACAAAAGCAAGAAAAACCACAATCCATAACTCGATCAATCTTTGATGGCACAAAGAAAGAGAATATACGCGAAAATGCCCCTACTCACACTCGCACAAGATATTGTTCAATTTTAAGCCCAAATCGAAGTGTGGAGGTGATCACTTTATCTTACGCCAAAATCACCAAAAAGGCCTTTTGATTCTAAAGATCACTTGGAAGCGTGAGAGAAACGCATACGTCCTTTTCAATGACTTTAGTTTAAGTAAGTAACCACAAAACAAAGCATACACACATTCATTTTATCCTTCCAAAGCAATTGTGAGTTTGTTTTAAGCACCAAGATGAAGTGTGAGTTTTGATTGTTCAATTTGTTGATCCCAAACAAAATCTAGTAAGTTTGTGATCCTAAAGTTCGTTTTAGCCTTTGCAAAAAACCAAAGTGTTCTTTTTAAACCCAAACGAAAATTAGTGTCCTAAAACGAAAAGATAACAATTTCGTGAAGAAGTGTTAAACAAACACTTAAAGCATTTAAAAACACTTTGGTTTTTTCAAAATATCCTCCTCCTTTCGTTTTCCTTTGCTAGCCTTCTCCTTGCTTTCCTTTGTTTGTACCTTTGTGCCTTTGTTGTTCATTGTACCTTTGTTGTCGTTTTGCTTTCCTTTTGTTTTTCCTTTGTACTAATATTCACACGCCAAATAAGTACTTGTTTATAATCACCCAGTTGAATCAAAGTTGTCTGAAAGGTGATACACCAAACAGGTATTGAATAGCTTATCTGAATTTTCTCTGGCTAAACTGATAATCGGTAGGCAAATAAAACTTAGCATATTAAAGTGAAATCAATATACTAGGAAAGCCACAGGCAGAGATTGGTGAAATTTTATTAGAGCTAGAAATGCACATTTGTAGATGAAAGGTGGATTACTGCACTATAAATATGTGTGTCTGTAATGCAGAGGCGTGTTCCTATAGCCCAAAGATATATAACTACTGATGGAAGGCTTATGACACAAAAGCAAATCTTGATCCTAACAGTAGATTTTTGAAAAACAATAGAAACTGCAAGTGAAAATAATACTTTCAAAACATCATTGCAATAAATATCAGAAAAGAACCAAGCAAATGAATCCAATATATTAGTGCAAGCCCTCCTTCTAGCGCCAAAATGTGAGTGTGCTTTTGAAATCTACAAACACTGACTTCAAACAAGGGTTAGCACCTACAAATACCTCAAGAAACACTCCTATGAAAAACCTTGCAAATGCTTTAAAAATGCAACAAAGGATGAAATAAAACTAAAAGCATTATGAAAGCAACCACAAGTTACCTATTCCATAGTGGATTGGTGTCACATGTGCTAGTGACCCTTTCCCAACCCTTGCTAAGAAGCCAAAATGATGAAATGCAAATGGAGATGATGAGCAAGATGATTTCTCAAATCAAGAGAGTAACCTTTCCAAAAGTTTGTGGATGGATGAATGAGGATTAAGGCCTTCTTTTATAGATTTTCTTGATGAGAGATTGGCCAAGAGGGTGAATGTGGGACTAAAGATCCACCAATGAGAATATGCCACTTGTCAAGTGATGATAGGCCAATGGATGTGAAAAATTTGGGAAGAGTGCCAATGAGAGGGAGAATTTGAATTCAAATTTTGCAATAAATTCTGAGAGGGGGACAAGAAAAAGAGCAATAAATGCAATGTTGGAGGGACAAATCAACTTGCCATGTTGAGTGAAAATGAGGGTTTTAATAAATCAATAAATTGATTTATTTGTGCAAGTGGAGATATCTAGAGAATGCAAGTGTTGAGGATTATCATTTAATCATGGTTAGATTAAATTAATGATGATTAGGTTAGTTTGACTTTTTGGACTTGGATATTCTGATTTATTTAAATCAGAAAATGATGTAATATGATTTGGGATTTGATTAAATGGCCATTTGATTTATTAAAAGGTTGATGATAATGTTTATTTGATTTTAAATAAATGACCTTAGGAGACGAGATTACCTAATGAATGGATGGAAATGAACCTGATTAATTGACGAATGGATCTAATGTGAAATCTAGTTTAGTTAATGAATGAACCTGATTGAATGCACAATGTTAATTTTGCATGTCTACAGATCCCAAATATCTCTTCATCAATAAACTCCAAAAAGTATAATATGTTCCATCAAACTAGGGTGGCTTGTTTGTGGAAGAACTCTCTTGATTGGCGATTGTGTTAAAAAATCCAAGAATCTACTCGAGCTAGTTAAGCCTTTCCTAGGGAACCTAGGGCTCTAATACCAATTTTTGAAACACAAAAATCTACTGAGAGGGGGGTGAATCAGTAGATATTAAAATTTTAGCTCATTAACCTTTAGATCAGATTGACTCTTTAAACGCTTAGTGTGTAGATTAAACATGAAATAAAAAATTAACAAGCACACAATCTAACAACCCATAACATAGGATATACGTGGAAAACCCAAGATGGGAAAAACCATAGTGAGAAAATGTTGCTAGGAGCTACTGTCCTAATCTAGCCTCACAAAAAAACCTTATGTTACAACTTTTAAGGGCATCAACCCTAAGGAGATACCAATACCCTAAATTGCGCACTAACTAAGTTATCTGATGGCACCAACCTATCAAATTTACAACATAAATTATTATTACAATTTGTTAATTAAGAACATAAATCAATGTTACAACTTACTCTATAATATCCCAAGTTTTGATTGATTTCTCAACAACTCACTTCTTTTCTTTGCACCCCATTGGTTCGGATCTGATCTTCCCCTTCTTCTTTAGTGCATTCTCAGTCTGCCTCAATGCACCCTCATACACCTTCTACAACTCTCTCCTTTTCTTTTCAATGTATTCTCTATCCACCTCTAGAGCTTAGACTTCCTTCTACATAATGCACTATCTATTCTTCTCTCTACTCTCATAATTGCACACCACTACTCTAAAGTACATTATCTGATTATCTATTTTTAGTAGTTTCTAACTGATGGTGATTGCCTCAAGATTATCTACCATAATCTGATCTCTTGTTAGGGTTTAGGATATCTTCAAAACTGTCATATAGTTGCATTGAGCTACACAACACTAATTTTTGGTGCAAATAATTTTCCTTCATTCTCTCTATCAAACCCTAGAATTGGATATGCATTTAATGCATCCTTCTAACTATTTGATTTGATCTCAATCCCAACCTCTGTAGCAATCTATGCTACAACTCTATACATCAAATATTCATTACATTTGTTGTTGATGTAGGTAGAACATTTAATTTTCACCTCTTTGTCAGTTTACAGGCAAAACCTTGTTTACACGGACTTAGCCATTTTTGATCTTCACTTTCAAATTTGGGCCGTCAATCACCTAGCTTCATGCCACAATCCATCATCCTTCATTCATCGTCACACCTTTAAAATATGACTGTCATATAAATGGTCTTTCAATCTCCATCATTGATCACATTTCCTTTCAAACCATAGCCATCGTGTATCACTACTTCACTTAGGACATCCACATCTATTTCTGTGATGTGAAGAAACATAGCGATCACCATCTGATCACATACCTTTGAACTTGCACCATTGATCATACATCATACATTGTTGTTATACATATGCCTTTGTTTCTCCATCACCAATGTGAATGGACATAGTGATTATTTTTGGATCAACCACCATTCAACCTACATCGTCCCTTGCTATCTCGTAGGCTGAAAGCACAGGCCCACAAAATCTTAGCAAGCTGGTGGAAAATCACCATCTATCTACATCTGACATCATTCTCCACTATCGCTCAATACTCATCACTCATTGCTAAAAGCTTTATATCTGAAAGGTGTAAAATTGTGATGCATTAAAACCCAGTGATGCAATACCATTCTACCACCTGTACATGTTGATGTCATAATCCACTTCCATTGCTCATTGCACACATCATCCAAAAATTTCACTTCACAACAATGATGTGAATAGACCGAGTGATATTTCACCATGTGTCTACTAGACCCACCATTGACTTCTTCCATCGTTCGATCAAAACCTTGTTTGATCACCACTGTTCCCTGCTCCCCCACAAGGTATGGATGAGGTCCCACCACTGGTGCCATGGGCTAGCAAGAACCATTAAGCCAACTTCAAAGGACTTTCTATGATGCAAGGGACCATAGTGATCTAGTCATTGTATATGGAACTAATGAGCACACATCGTTTGATCTACTCAAAGGATACATAAGTGACACCAACTGGAATACTAGTTAAAGGGGCCAATTATATATCAAGCACAATGGCTTAAGTGACAACTTAAGAAACTAGTAACAACCAATAATTAGTCAACAAAAAATATAAGACCTATTAGAGCACATAATTGCAAACCTAGGGTTTAACTAATCAACTCTGAAATTGGCTGAGGGGAGACAAAATTCATTTTTGGATGTAATACACATCCTTTGGACCTGCTCATCACATTTCTTAGAAACTCTCAGAAAACCCATAATGAGTCTAGCCTTTGATTTCCCTTCAAATGCCAAGAAGAGTACTCTACAGTTTCATGACAACAATGCATGACAACATTGCAGCATCCTATGTAGCTTTTGCAACTTACATTCCAACTTCCAAAACTAGATCCATGCCATATCTCAATTAGAAATAAATGACACTATTTTGATATCAATGCCAACACAACCTTCAAATGGGATCAATTCCATTTCACACATGATCCCCTTTTGACATCAATGACAACAATATGCTAACATATAGTTATGTGCATTATACTTGGCATCCATGATGGTTCTAGTTTACTTTACAAAGACATCTTTAAATTGATCTCCATCTTGAATAATTCATCCAAATAATCATTTAAATGAGCATACTCTACCTTCCTATCTTTGTAAATATATACTAATAATGATGGGACAATGGTCCCAAACTCCTCTTTCCACATATTAAAATCTTTTAAATCTCTTGCCTCATTCAAAATGTGAGGCATCCAACTAGATTCTATATCCTTCAACATGTTCAACTTTCCCTTGAATTGCATTCCAACTTTATTTGAAAACCTGAAATCTCTCCAAGTAATCCAATTGATTTTATCAATTGTGTCACATTGGCGGGAGCTTTAGGATCACCATCCATAGCTGTTATCATTTCTTTCAATGTCTCTACCCTTGTGCTCTACCTACTCCAAGTATTTAAGAAATCCTTTTGAATTTAGGAATGCTTCTTATAGGATTCACAAAGATTCTTATAGAAACTCCACACATTATAAAATTTATGGAAAATACATGAAATTATTTCTATCTCAACCTTCTTGGTCTCTTCTTGAGATTTCTTCTTATATTATTTTTTCACCTACAACTCTTCTTTTAAACTTTTAATTCTGAGAGACAAAGTCTCTCTATCTTGTGCATAGAGTTTTGATGTAGATGTAGGTGATGGAAAAGCTCTTTGTGTTGATCTTTCCTATGCTAGAGTTGCCTCCATTTTGTTGTACTCATCTAGCAACTTGTTATATTTCTCCAATAATCTATCATGCTTTTCTTGTGACATTTCTACAATTTCAACACTCAATATTGTTGCATGCACAGTTAATTTGGCATCTTGGGTGGGTGTTATCTTAAAATCTCTTTTCATCACCACATCCCTTGTGATCTCACCACTTTATTTTACTAACTTTAGGTTTCCAAGGTTTGGTCCTATTGACCAAAGTGCAACAGTGTGTAACTTATGGCTAAATCCTAATCCAAATACTTTATTATCATACTGCTCCTTAGAAATAAATGCATTAGGATCATGTCTAATTGCATCAAGGGAAAGGGAAGAGGTAAAATCCCAACTAGGAAACAAGAGGATTCCATTATCTTTAACCAATTTTTTTCCCTCCCCAAGAATAATGGAAAAAATCTCCTATATGATCTTATCCTCTTCTTGTTTCTCTGCTTCCTCATACATTGAAGGATCAACCTTCTCTTTTTCACCTTCAAATTTTTTCATGATCTCATCTCCTTTTACTTGAATGACAAATTCTCTGAATTCCTTTGTTTGCACAAAGGATTCATCATCCATAAACTCTCTACAAGCTTCTATCATTATGTCCTTATCATCAACACTATCATAAAAAATAGTTGTAACAATTCTTTCCTTAGGTACGAAAGCATTCAATGCATCATTCATATCAAGATAGGGAGATATTTTCTACACTTCCTACTTAATGGGAACATGTTTTGCAGATTACTCCTCCATATCATTTCCTCCCTACTTTGTTTCAAAATATTCAACAAGAGGACTGACATCATGTCATTCCTCGATCTCCATATGTTGCACTAGGGGGCTATGAAAAGATGATTGAGTTGACTGGCTCCTAATCTTAGCTTCTTGCTCCTTTTTTGTAATTTTGGCCCAACCTCCTCAGCTTGTTTAAACCTATTATAGAAAGTCCCATCTTTGTAACCATCAATCATTTCCATTTCCCTTTTGAAAGGTTATTTGATTTGTACATAAGGGTTGACATAAAGAGTATTTACCTCAACTCTTTTTGCTTCAATGTCACAAATATGAAGCCACTGCTTCTTTCTTTCAACAACCTCGAGATTAGATGGAAAGTTTCTAATAACATCATCTATTTACAAGAAGTAATGATAAAAAATAGACCTAGCCCTTTCCTTTTTCTCTTTGCCTACAAAACCCTCGGGGTCACATTTGTATGAAATTTTCAAATTCCATCCTTAAATTCTCCAGCATCCTTGCAAAATTGTCCAATCCTTCTTTGGAAGTAACTTTAAAGTGTGAAAATAAAAATTTCCCTGGAATGAATGATCTATTCATTACAACTCTAAAGTTCTCTTTATCCATTGCATCTAACTACCACATAATCTCTATGAAAGCAAGCCTATCAAGAACATATTTAGGCAACTTGTGTGGCCTCACCAAAGCTCCATAGACCTTAAGTACTATATAAGCAAAGTGGAGATACAAATCTCCCCAATTTTTGTCTACTTTGGTATTTCCCCTAAACTCAAAAGGTCTGAGGATCTCTTTGATACCTTGGGAAAATTTATATAAAGGATTCAAACCAAGTTTTCCCAAAATACCAAGGTTCAAACCATTGCAAAAGGTAGTGTAATTTGACTCTAGGCAGTTTTGATCCCATATATGAGTCCACATTTGAATTAGAAATTAATTTCCTTCCTTATCAAGCATTCTTAGCTTCATGAAATCTACCTAGTCCTTATAGCCAATCCACAATATGTGCATAATCATAGAGTAGTGTATGAAATACAATGGAGCATTGGGCTCCTTCAAAGCTACCAACTGCTTACGCATTTCCTCAGTAATCTATAGAGAACAATCAAAACCTATGTTACCATCCTTATTTTGAATATCCATAGCCATTATCATCATGGGAGTATGCATCTTTAGATCATATTTCCTTCCTAAAACTTGACATAAGAAGAAATATGTGATTTGGAAATAATATTTGAATTCATCACAGCTGAATGGTTTGAAATCATTTGGTGAAAACCTCATTCCCTTCTTCCCTAAATCACTTAACCTATTTCTTGGTAGCACTTGGCTTGTATAACCATACTTTTCCCTTTCATATTCTTGCCATAATGCACTACTATTGATAGCTTCAGTGGATGAAGGACTCAACCCAAAAGTAGTAAATCTGACTCCTTGTGATATCAAGCAATGGGGATCATTTATCACTTTTAATAGTCCTTGGCCTTGGGGTCATATCATTTTACAATAAACAAGACCAGGTCAACTTCAACAAAAAAAATTGGCACTACAAGCTTGCCTATGTCACACAACCACAAATTATAGGATGGTTGAGAGTATGAATACCTCTTGTATGCATATTGAAACAAATCCCATCCACTTTGAGGCACAATAATGTCACCAACCTACCTTTCTTGATCCTGAAGATGATCAGATAGCACACCCTCACCTGTGGCCCTTTATCTTACCACCTTGGCTCCCAGGAACAACTCAAGAAGACCGTCCTCCATGAACCTTAATCCATCAAGACCCCCTTCGATTTTAATTATGTCTCTTAAGGTGCAGGTTTTGGCTTCTCAACTTTAACTTTATCCCTTTTAGGCTCGGGTTTAGCCTTAGAGGGTTCACTAGCCTACCTCATTTTGTAATTTTTAAAGAACTAGGGCTTATAGTTTCAAATTCAAAAACTAGGGTTTTGAATTATCAACACCTCAATAGAATTGTGGAAGTGTTTAACTTAAAATTTCTCAACCAACCCTATTTATGTTTTTCACATATTAAATTAGGGCTTACAAACTTTCCCTCGACACCAAAAGAAAAAAATGTAACAACCCTCAATCACAAACCCTACTTCTACCAGTAGCTTTCCTTTTCAATTCACCCTTTACAAAAAAATTCTACATAGAAATGTAGAAATTCACTTACCTGGGAAACCCTAGCTCTTTTGTTCTTCAAATTTTCTCTCTTGTGACTTCACTTACATCCTCACCTTCAAATTCTTGCTAAAATGTTGAAAAACTACATAATTCAATCTTTTATGGTCATTTAGATTGAGTAGATATCCCACTAATGGAAAATGATGGCTCACACAAGTGAATAGGAGTGTTTTGTCAAATAGTTGTTCCAGTTTGAATTTCAACCATTGATTTATTGTTTTAAAATAATATCAATGATTGTCACATGAATTTTGCACATCGCTCCTTGATTTTTTGTACCTTGGCTTGAAACCGCAACATGAACAATAGATGCGATGGCATGAGATGCTACCACATACCCAACTTTTAAATCTACTACCAACTTTTCTTGATCATCCATCACAAATCACCCTTATGCTCTCAGCTAGGTGAATTGAAAATGTGATGTTAAGAGTGATGTGATGCATAGGAACTTAATGCCATCACCTATGGCACAAAGTTTTTGGGGTTGCTAAGATGAAATAACAATGTGAAGGCTCCCCAAGATGGAAGGAATATTCCAGAGCATCTCCTTCATCCTTCCATTGCACATCACATTTAGGTGTCTACCACTTCCTTCCATATTTTCAATGTGTTAGACTCACGTGATGAAATATTAAAGAAAACCTTTCATCCCACATTGCTTCTTTCCTTCTCTTTAGAAGAGTGCAATCCATGATATAAAGGATGTATGTGATGCACTAACATGGTGACACCTATCTGTGGAATATTGTATAAAATTTTCCCTCTTCTTCCTTTTTTTCTATGAAGCACATCACATATCATATTGAGATATGAGCCTTTTGATGCATAAATGAGATATGAAGAGATGGTGCAATGGGTTGACACCTACCCCATCATCTTTGGTATATTCTTCTTTTCTTTCAAAGTTTCCATCGCTCATCACATTTTAGAGGCTAGTGGGAAAAGAGCTATCCACAATGTGAAGAGCTCAAGTGATGTAAAGGAAAGATTAACAAGGCATTGAATATCACATTAAGGGATTGGGAAAGCTTGAGAAAAAATGTGATTCGATAAAGATACATGATGTAAAGGAAACAACTATTCATTGCATATCGCTGAAAGGAATTTATCGATTAGGAAGCAAAGCATGATATGAACGAGGTTCGTGATGCAAAAGAAACAACAAGGCATCACACATCACATTTATGAAGCTGGTGGTGCAAAGGCAAACTATGATGCATTAGAAGCTTGTGATGGGAAGAATTAAGTGAATCAAATACACACATGCATTAAATTTTTTTTTTAAGAAGGGCCCACCTAGGTAACATGAGTAAAGGTGACTTAATAAAACTCAATGCATAGGTCCAACTTAGGATGAATGGGAGAAATATTTCAAGGAATCAACCATAGGAAAAACTAACACTATGGACAATGATAAATGGATTTTCATGCAAAGGAACAAATTGGTAATCCTAGGCATAAGGATATGATCAACACATGGATAAGATGACTTAAGTAGTAACTTGGATGACTCGAAATTGACTGTAATAGGTCAATGAAAAATTAGATCAAAAGCATCAAGGGTGAAATTAACTGAAGTTTCTCTCCCAAAGGTTGGTAAACTCTAAACACTATAGCATAAACCCTACCCATGAGGAAACCAATAAAACCAAGCAATAATGGACTAAAAGTCAAGGGAACACAATTCTTTTTGAAGGGTTCCACCACAAATTTTCTAGCAACATCTTGCAAATGATCAACCAAAATTCCCTCTCTAGAAGCATGCTTACTCCTCTTTTTTTCTCTAGGTAATTGTGCCCTAAGATAATCCTCCATAATTCTTGATAAATCCCTCTTTCTCTTAGAATTAGGTTTATCCTTAGATGTTTCACTCATCTCACTCATTTTAGAAGATTTTAGCAAACTAGGTTTTTTTTAAAATAACAATTGAAAATCCTAGGGTTCTTTAACTGTAATTCAAAAGCTTTCTTAGGGTTTTACAAAATTTCTACAAAACACCTAGGGCTCTATACCTTTCCTTTCTCAATTCATACTAGAAACCCTAAACTAAATTAATCACAAGAAACCCTACAACCCTTTGCTTTTGTAATTCAAATTAATTCTTCTATGAAGGATAGAAAATTTTGATTTACTCGGTCTTTTCTCTACCTGAACTTGTTTGCTACTTGCTCTCTTCACCAAATTTATTGAGTGAAATTATGATAATGATGAAAAACTAGACAATTTATTATTTTATTTCCTTTATAACAAAGTAAATTCACCATTAATGCATGTTGGTAGCTCACACATATAAAACATTTCTACCAACTAGCTAATCATTTTTGAATTCAAACCATTAATCAAATTATTTTAAAATAAGGTTGGAGGTCATCGTATCTCTCTTTCATATCACTTTTTACTTTTAATTTTTCTTTAATGAAATCATGACATGAAGAAGTCATGCGATGAAATCATCTATCACCATGTCATTCATTTCTCTCCTTTTATGCCTTATTGCACAACACAATTAGGGGAGAGGACCCAATAGTTGTGCACCCTAACTTTGCGCTTCTAATTATCCTACATGAAAATTTCAAATCACTCCTAATTTTTTACAGTAGCTTACTTGGAAAGTTCCCTGTTTATAACTAAGGTTTAGGTCCACATCATCAAATATGATACCACATCAGCATGCTTTTTGTCAATGTGTCCAAAAAGGCCAAAAAAAAAGTGAGACCAATACTTGTGCATTCACAACATGTTTTTATTGAGCGCTAATGTGGAATCACATGATTGATTGATTTTTAGATCAAAGGAATACATTTTGTTTAATTATGGGTAGTCATCATCAACATTAACAACTACCATCACAACTATTGAAACATGCTCAGGTACTATTTGCGCTCCCTGAGATAAAATTGCAATAAAAAGAACCCTTGCGATGAGCTGAGGAATTAGCACTTCGAAGAGAATATTATTTAATTGAAAACCCTTTCATATGCCTTTATATCATATATCACAATTCCATTATCAAGCTTTCATTATAAAATTGTGATGTGATGAAGTTGTGCACTGCATGGAGATATAACCACGTGTTTGGATCCTCACTGCTCTGTGCATATTTCAAAAGTTCCTTTAGCCACTAAGAAACTCAAATTGTGATACACTAATTCTTTGCGATGGAATGGTGCATTGACAACTGTCCCTAGAATATTCCTTTGGATATGCTTCATTCCTTTCCTTTACATTGCTCATCATGTTTTTCCTATTAAACCATCGAAAATAAACTGGGATGCATTAAGCACTTGTGATGCAATCCAATGACACCACGTGCCAAGATCTTGACGATTCTCACACAACACATTTTCCCTCTGCACTATGCTCTTATAAATTGCAATGTAAATAGGTAGCGTGATGAGATATATTGTTGAGACTTGTCTATTAATTTCAAGTGCTTGTAAACAATTGAACAACATGTTAAGGAAAAGTAATATGAATATTTTTTATTGAGAAAATACATTATATTAATAATAAAAAAATAATTTACAAGAGAACAAATGTGCGTAAAAGAGGCACATCCCAAACCGAATGACTGTTAGAGGTGGTCAAACAAAAAAAAAAGATTGAAACTATGATGTTAAGGAATTGTGCAACACAACTTAAGTGGGGTGGTCCTGAGAACTTAAGTGAAAAAATTAAGCATGTATGAATTAAGTTGTTTTAAAAGAGGGTCACTCTTAGGTAATGTGAGAGACATAAAGTATATCAAAGGCATGCATACTTTAGTATTTTGCATTGAAATATTTTGACCTCTTATAAAGTGCGTTTACAAAGATCAAAGGTAATAGACCAACAGGTTATTGTTAGGTCGATGGGGCCAGTAAATGAATGACTCGAAGAGACACAAGTTGCAACTTAGATGACTGGGAATTGAGAATAATAGGTTAATGGAGTTTTAATATAAAAGTGCAATGGGAATTTAATATATGGGGTTTTGGAAGGATTTATGACATAAAAGAGACCCTAGATACAAACCTCACATGCCATGACCATTAAAATTTGACTAGGAAGATTAGAAACTAGGATAAATGACTAAGAGCCATGATTTTTTTAAAGTGCTATCAAGTTGGTCTTAGAATTGAAACTAAGGCACTTTAGTTTACCTTTAGTTAGTTTTAGTTACCTCTTATTCCATATCCACAAATTATAGAACCTTATGTCCTATATATTTTTTAATTTTGTATTATTCAAGGGATCCAATTTTGATGTATTTAATAAGAAAAACTTATACATTCTAAACGTGGGTTTCCTATTGAATTTGTGAAGATCATA
>VDFB02087005.1:0-62106 GCA_007258455.2 Sequoia sempervirens | reverse complement strand
TCCCATCTTCATCCAAGGACTTAACATCTACTGTGTGTATGAAGTCTTGTGATGAGAAAGAAATATCCCCTACCATTGATCAAGAGACTATATTTTCGAGGCTTCTCAAATCCTGCTTGATTATTCTTCCTCCAAAAACACGAAAGAAATTTTACAACAAAATTTCATTTAGTACATATCATAGAGTTCATGGTCATTCTAGTAATGCATGTAAGGATTTGAGTGATAAAATTCAACACCTTAAGGATTGTGGTGCTCTTGCTTGTGTCGATGCACCTATTTCCTCTAAATGATACTAATTTTCATCCTATCACATTGCTCATCACTATGTGACATTAGTAGCTTTATATGGTGGTACATTCTCAAGTGAAACCATATCTTGGCAGCAACATGATAGTTCTTGGTGGTTGTCTTTGTCTATATGATTGGGGGGCAAGGATAACTAGTTTTGTAGGTATACATTCTTTTCAAGAATCCCACTTCCTCTCTTTCTACTTAAAATACCAACATAGCAAGTATGTTGACATTTTAAGTGGGGGGCATATGGTCCCCCATTCATTGTTTGCATGCTTCTTTCTTAGTGATGATGGTATATATCTCCTAGGAAGTGTGACCTTTACATTAGCATTATTTTATTTTATTGACATTATTTCATTTTTTTATTCTGACATTTCTTGTTTAGTAGAGAATATTGATCATGTTGTGTGGCACGTTATCAAAGTTATCAAGAGGTATAACTTTGGTATGGTTAATACAATGGGAGCCTATAGACTTGGCATGAATTTATCATTGTATGGTGAGAGCCTAGACAAAGGCATGACTTTCTCACTTAGCCACTTTTTTTGGGATCACCTAGTGGATGGTGGATTTCACTAGCTCTAATGAGTGTATTTTTCCAAAGGCCACCTAGCATAACACAATTGCTTTCCTGTGGAGCCTTTGTATTTTTCATGGCCACCTAGCATAACACAACTTGATTTCTTGTAGATCCATGTGTTGTATGGATGTGGCATAATAAAACTTGCTAGTTCATCTTTCTTCTCTCTTCGCTCTAACTTTAACACTGTACGTTTGTTTATCTTTTCTTGCAGTTTCATATCATACATCTTGTATGTGTCCCTTTGTACTTATGTTTGTTTGACATAGGATCTTGGATCTTGGGAGCTTGGCCACCTCCTTAATATTTTTTATCTTATCCCATCAACATTCATGCATTTGGACCCCTCTTGACACGTATTTTTCTACTTTAGTGTGAGTTTTACACAAGGTCATCCTCTCACTAAAGTGGTAGCTAAATGTAGTGAAGAAAAATGTAACCCTTTACATTTTCTCACTTGTTTGGGCCCTCCTAGTTAAAAATGGATTTAATAATTGCCTTAAATTATTATTGAAAAATGTACATTATTACATTTGCACACATATTTGGGCCCTCTTAATTAAATTGAGCTTAATTATGCCTTAATAAGCCATATTTTACATCTACAAGCCTAATAAATTACATTTTCTAAAGGGGAAACCAGATAATAATTAATGCCAACACATAACACCTTACATTGAGCAATGTTTGTTCTAGGATTTAGGGCCTGGGGCCCATTCACCCATGGGTGAATGGGTCCTCCCTAAGATCTTGAACCCATTTTTAAATCATGTCTTGGTGATATTTTTATCATCCCAAATTCAAAATTCAAATCTCAGTTTGTAATGTTTTAATTTTGGGAAATTAAGGATTAATGTCCATAAATACAAGGTTATTTTATCAGTTCAAGTAATCTAGCAAGAGGTGAACATAATAAGATCCAATATTATTGTCAAGAGAATTCATGAGTAGATTTCTTTATCATTTATTGCAATATTTATTATCTCAAGCATCATGTCAAAGTTATGTTCATTCAATGTATGTTTTTGGAGCTAACATTGTGATGTAGGCTTCAAGCATTCAAGTCAAAGATTCAAAGCAAGATTCAAGCATCAAGGTCTACATCCATTGGAACCATTTCATGGAAGATCAACATAAATATTTTAGATTTCTAAAGGTTCATTCAAGGGTTTGGTGAGTTGTGACATTGAGTTGTTCATTCATCATTCCTTTCATGATATTTTGTTTCATTCAAGGTTTAATTACCCAAAATGGGGTTTGACCAAGGAAAACCCCCATTCACCCAAAACCAAACATTTTTTTCTCTCTCTTTATGTGTTTCAAATTTACAGGTTCATAGGTTGAAGAAAATTTGAAGATCTCAAAAGTGCAAAATTGCAAAGTTGCATTTGTTGTCACCTTTATGGCCATCTCATAGAAACTTAGATCCCCAATTTATTTCCAATAGTTTGACTGTGAAACCCAAAGGATCTAGAAGTGCAGACACGGAAGCAGAGGACCTAGAAATCAATTTTGGAAAGGTGAACAAGGACCCATTCGCCTATGGGCGAATGAGTCCAAAGACAACTTTCAAAAATAGTGTCTTGTGATAGGTACACAACATTTTCCATTCCCAGATTTTCCCAAAGCTTTAATGTTTTTGATAGTTCTATGTTTCATCTATCAAATCCAACCTTTACATGTCATAAATGAGTGTATTTGTTATTTTTAATCCTTCTCCCAAGACCTCTATTTAGTCAATTTTGTCATTGTTTCTATCAAAATACACTGCAACTAATTTTGAGGTAGGTTTTAAGTGTCTTCCATTCATCCAATTTGCATAAATTTGACTGTTTTTGTTAGATTTATGTTACATCTACATGAATTATGTCTTAGGTTATAGATTTGAGTTCATTTTCCATCTTATTTCCATCTCCCAAAAGTGGTGTTCAGTCATATTTACCCTACCAATATTACATAATGGAAATTGCAAGATTTCTCAAAGAATTCACTCACCTAAAGGTTGAAAGTGGATTTTGATTTGAAGGATCTCATTTCCTAACTAAAATAGAAGAATAGGTAGGTTCATTACACCCATTTAACCATTTCTATTTATAGTAAGTTTGGTGAAACATTCCAAATTTTGTATAAACTTATATGTGTTTTGAACCCCAACCCTAATTTTCTTAACTTAACCAACACCCTATCTTGTCAAAATTTTCTCTAGTTTTCTACACCGACTTCATCTCTACAATATCTATCTAGATTGTCTCTTTATTTTTATCATCTTATTTTGTAATTACAATATTTTTCTATTCATAGTGAATTTGAATTTGATTCACCTAGTTCATTGCATCTCATCATCAATTATTACACCTCATAGAAAACAGAGATGAAAGCCTTGAACAACTTGCTTGACTTTTCCTTGAGTAAAAAGCCAAACATATCTTGATTAATCTTGTTTCATCACCTTCTTTTCATTCCTAAATGAACTTCTAAAGATGTTCTCTTATTTTATTAACACTAGTTTACCCTCTCCCATGATTTTTCATAAAAATAAAAGTTGTTGTGCATCTTTTCTTTGACATTTCTCAACCATAAATTAAACGTGTTCTTACTATTCAAGGTATTCCAAACCCATCTCATTCTCCTTATATTTTTAACTTCAAAAAATTAAATTAATCAAAATAAGAATCTTATTCAAAATGGGTTGCAACAACCTCATTATCATGCATTTTATCACACATACAATACTCTACACAACAAACAACCTGAACAAACACCAATCTTTCCCACTTCCATTCCATTTCCTCAACATTTTCTTCCTCCTACACCTCACCTTAGTGAAAATGTGAGCATAAAGTATGATCTTATTGAGCATCTCTATGCTACTCTAACTAAGATAGATCTCTTTGAGAATCAACATAAACTTCACCTATGTACCACAAGATGCTTTAGGAGACCTTGTAGAAGGTTGTTGCACCATGTTTTGTTATAACGAATGATGTAGCATCCTTTCTAGATTGTATGCATGTGAAAAATTAGACATTATATTTCACCAACATGAATTACTTCTGTTGAAATCCAAAAAATATGATCCCTTTATGATTTTATCCATCATTAATATAAATGCAATAAGGCATATTATAATCGATAATGGATTAGACCTTAACATTTGTAGCATTGATCTTGTATATAGTATCAATGTTGATACATCTCTTATAAAACCCAATACTCTTTCTATTTATGTCTTTGACAATGTTGGTAGATGAACCATATATTTTTGGCACCCTAAACCTTTCTTGCACTTCTAGGGTTTTTCACCTAAAAGGAGAAAGAAGGGCCAAAGAATCTAGCTAGTTCACTCAAATTAGGATGTGTATGATGTTATTATGCCTAAATGAGATGATCTAGATGCAATAAAGTAATGAAATTAATTGAATATGAATGCAAAACCTAAAAAACAAGTGATGTCTGAAAACACATTGTGTAATGCAACAATGAACAAGAAACAAATGCAAAGCTAAACGTAAATGAATGAAAATTAAAGTGTGCACCTACATGCTTGAAGGAGATTGGAAATTTATTTTCAAATGTTGTTGATGCTATTTTTTAGGCATGGAGGGACTCATTTGCCATTCTGCGCAAATAAGTCCTAGTTTTGGTAAACTGAGCCAAAACCTATTTCTGTCAAAAGGGTGTCAAAAAATGCATAAAAAAAAACTGATCTAGAAATTGAACTCATTCGCCACCCATGGCAAATGATTCCACTTTTGAATTTATGGATTTTCAAATGTGGATTCTGAAGCTTGCAATCTGCACTTTGACTCCCTATAGGTGTCCACTTCTTAAACATTGAAATTTACAAAGTCCTAAAATGGATTTTTGTTGATATTTTGACTTTTTGAATGAGGAGAAGACTTGAAAAACTTTGCAACCTAATCTTCAATTATTTCCAAGATTCCAAGGGACCTAAATCTACGAACACACAAGAAGAGAAGAAGAACTTTTGAATGTTAGGGCATGGGGTTTGCCTTGGTCAAACCCTGTTTAGGTAATTAAACCAAAATGATGAAAGAATAGAATGAAACATGCAACAATGGAATAGACATTACCTTTCCATGATGTTGATCTTGATTACCAACAATGGAGGTAGATTCAGCCCCTGAATAGCCATATGAGCTTTACCAATGATAAAACCTAAGTTCTTGCGGGCCGGATGGAAGATTGATTGGATTAATAATGAAGAATGGTTAAATATGTGAAAATGAGTTTAAAAGAGGTGATTTTATAGGAAATCAACCTATTTTACCTATTAATACCTCATCACAAGCGACATGAAGAAATATTAGAAAAGCTTAAATTTCATTTTTTCCTCAAGGTCAAGTGAGGCAAAATGGGACTCATTCTACACACATGGTGAATGGGTCCCTAGGCAAGGATGATTCACCTTGCATGGCGAATGGGTCCCACAGGGGCCAATTTGATAGCTCAAATGCCAAGAGATAAGGAAATAAGGTCTAAAATGCAACCTTGTCGGGTATTTGATCAATTTAGGCCTTGGGATACACAATATGGGTTAATAGGGGCATATTAATGATGATGCGAATGTCAAATAGGGCTTGGGACATAAAATTCAATGTGAAAGTGTGATTAAATACACTTTCCACAACACTAAAATGAGGTCCCCATAGCCTAGGAAGCACAAGAACCAATGTGAATGTGCAAGACACATTACAACACTAGTTTGACATTAAGTTTATTTTACAAGCCTTCTAGATTAATGTGAGGATGTATTTAAATGATATTTTATAATGTTGAATTAGGGAGAAGTGGGTTTATTAAGAGATCTATAAAGCGTGATATCTTACAACACTTTACAACACCTTTACAAGACGTAATAAAGCATATCATTCAATTTGCAGGGTCTAAGACCCTGTGGATGCATAAAATACCTCACAACACTAGATTAAGACCTCATTAAGTCCATGAATTAATCTCATGTCAAGCAAAGGGTCCTTTTTTTCTACGACACATTTAGCCCCCACTTTAGTGAGAGGATGAACCTGCTTCAAACTCACACTAAAGTAGACATTGAAGAGAGATCCTTATGTTCAAATGCAAATGACAAAGAATGACAAAGATTAAGAAGCCATTCAAGCCCCTAGGATCCAAGATCCTAAGTCAAATCATCAAGATACACAATCATGCAATGGAAAGAACTAGAAGAGAATAAAAATGGGGTGGAAAATATGTACTCACTTTGGGGCCAAAGAACTTCAGGTCAACTGCGGGGTGAGAAGTCCTCAACATACTCACTTTGTGGCCACAAAACTTCTATTTTTCTGCGAGGTCAAAAATCCCAAAAGGTGAGAAACATACGCTAGTTGGTATGCACTCACAAACATGTAGGTGGCTATGGGGAAAGTTGTGTAGCTGGATGGGCTTCCCGCTCAATCATACCAAAGTTATACCTCCTGTTAATAAGGTGCCACACAAGAAAATTATTTTCAATCTCTATGAGGTAAGCAAAACTTCATATGCTTGACACTCATAGACATTTTTACTACAAAATAGTGTAAGGGTTGTTCAAAGGGATTTTTCTTAATTAATGCAATGTCTCATCATGGGAAACATCATGCTCAATGTATCCAAGAGAGGATAAGTGCAAACAATCTCAATTTTTTTCCAAGAGAAGAAGAGTGCAAGGTCTCATCTTGAACAACATTGTACCTAATGCTTCCAACAAAGGAAATCGCAAGAAAAATAAAATCACACAATGAAATGCGAGTGGTGATGTATGCCCCCACTTTAAAGCAGTTGCGAGCACCAATACTGTGAGAAATTGTTTAAAAGTAGGAGAAGAAGAGGAAATGAGAGCTTACTTGAAAAGGCCTATGCCAAGTCATATGTTTCTGAGAAGCTACATCATAAAAAAGAGAAGTATGTCACATGCGAGCCAACTGAAGGCACATCGTCCACATCCCAAGCTTGCTCTTATACGTTCATGAAAGGTTAATGACTATGTCAAAAGAAACAACGACAAGTGACATATGAGGAAAAGGCTATCGAACCCCTTGCCCCAACTTAGTGCAAGACAAAGGTGAGCCTGGAAAAGATGAAAGGAAGTATCAAGTAGAGGAATTAGGTGCTCCAACCCAAGGAAGAGCACCACACTCTGTTAGATGTTGAATGTTAATGTTGTGCAAATTTTTTGATAAGAGTGGAGATAAGCATGATATGTTTTATATGTTTGTATGTTTATTGCATCCATGTGTAGGAGGAAGGTTGTAACCAATACCATAACAATCTTCCATGTTAGATGAAGGGGGTGTGTGTCTGTGAGAAGGATTGGTTTCTTTACAAGAACACAAATCCATTTTAATGTGATGTGTCATTGTGTCATGAGGGATGGAAGTTATATTTCCCCCATCACCACCACGGGGTGATTTGGTAGAACTAATTTGAGCGAATGAAACACAAGGTTGTTTGGGTTGATATTGGGGTAGTGCACACCCTCCCTTAAAGGTAGGTGTGAAACTCCAATCACTACTAAAACTTGTGTATGAAAAGGAATTGTTTGTATATGGATCTTTGGACTGTGAGGGTAAGATTTTGGAAATATTATAGGAAGGAGGGGTACAATCTAACCACCCCCAATGATCACAAAAGAGTTGTGTTGTAGGTGAAGAGTTAGCATCAATTGATGGAGGTGCAATTTTTGATTGAGGGATGAAAGGATTAGGGGAGTTGGAAGTGTTGTGATCAATTGATGCATAGCTTCACTCATCTGCATCAATCGTGTATATCTTATTGTTGTATTCAAAATTCATGACATGGTAAAGGGTATATGGGACTCCTTTCATAGCATGAATCCATGGTCTCCCTAGGATAAGATTGTATGGAAGGGGTTCTTGTATGATATGAATAGAGGTAGGCAACACTACAGGTCCGACCTTAATAGGTAATGTGGTCATCCCAAGTAGTTGCCTATGAACATTTTCAAAGCCATGAATATGAACATCATTAAGTTGAATGAGTTGTGTTTTCATGCCAAATTTGTGTAGGAGGTCCACGCTACAAACATTAATTTCTGATCCATTATCGATGAGAGTGTGTCTAATTAAAGTTTCATTAATGATCACCTTTATCATCAAGGGATCATTTTTGTGAACATTGAATCTCTTGAGTGAGGGTAATTCATGTTTAGGGAATGTGATTGGGTGGTTTTCATTGGACGAGAGGATGATGTTACATGGTTTGGTTGTATGTAAGATTGTATCTCTTCCTTTTGTATTTCCAACATTTCATGAAAGAGAAGTCTGACTGTTGGTGAGAGTTGAATGAGTTCCCATACAAATGTATTAGTAGGAGTATTTTTAAGATCTTCAATACTAGGAACTTTTTGAGGAAAAGGTAATGGTGTAGGAGTGTTGTGTGGCCCCCTAGATGTTTGAGTTACTAAGTTACAACTTAGCGACTGCAAAACATTTGAATGAGTAGATTGCATCATGGATTTCAAGATAGCTCTGAATTGTTTATGTTTTTCACTAATGGAAGGTGACTTAGGAAGCTCACTAATTATTAAAGGAGATCCCACTTGTGTTATCATAACCTCAAAATTTTTGTCTTTATTAGCATGATATGTTGGTGAAGGGGATTCTAATGCCACTTGAGTACCCTCATCTAGGGAAGCTTTAGTGGTTGAAGAATATGTGTCAATGTTCATACGTTTGTGAACCATGAGAGTCTCCCTAGGAGGAGATTTTTTAGGAGAAAAACAAGCCAAATGTTTGTGACATTCATAGGTTGGTTCTTCTAAAAGTACTTCATCACAAGTAGGGGAATGATCAATGGTTGAAGATTGTTTGTCAAGAGGGGTTTCCTTAGGTGAAGGAGGACAACTAAGATAGTCATGAAGTTCATCGATTGTGTAGTCTAACATCAAAGTATCTACTTCACAACTAGGAAAGATACTAGAGGAAGAAGAAATGTTGTTTTCATGATCATCTAAGGTTGTGTTGTGTTGGTTGGGAATGTGTTGTCCACTAAGAGAGGTAAAAGGAGAGAAACAAATAGGATTCTCAAAACTATCATTAATTGATTCTTCTACTAAAATATCTTCATCACCAAGAGGAGAGATGTGAGAAGGGGCATGTGCAGGATCGTGATGGGCCAAAAAGTGCTGATATGATGGGTATGTGGCTGACAACATTTTTTTAACCCAAAGTTGATGAAACAAGAAGGGTTTTTAAAGGATATTCTCAGCTTTCCACCAATATAAATTATGCTTTACTTTGAATTTAATAAATAATTATTATTTATTTTCTATTTGAATTACAACTAAAATCTTGATTGAAAAAAATCTATAGCTTTCAAACAATATCACATTTTTTGAATCTGAAACATGTGTCACATTCTATGCTTCGCATACTATAAGATTAAAAAAATGAATTTCATGAAGTTTTGACCAAATTAAGGTGGTTAGACATACGAGTTTTTATATTTTTTAAAATTTGTAATAAAAATTTCATAATTAATTATTTACTAGGAAAAAAATTACAAAAAAAATATGCATCACATCAAGACATGAGTCTTCTACTTATATCTAAAATCTTATAAAAAAATATTATCATTTTATTGTGGTTAGGGTGGTCGGATAGACACCTACTTCTTATTCAAAAATCGAGTTAGAAGCTGACTTGGCGTAAAATTTGAATAAGTTATCTATATTATTTAAAAATATGTAAGAATAGAATCTATAGAAAATTGAATATAGTTTCTAAAGCTACTAGAGTTTTTTTTTTTTTTTTTTAAATCTATTTGGTGAAAATTTGAAATTTCAATGCAATAGTAGCAAATTTGGGAAAAATAAGAAGTAGGTGTGCGTATGACCGCCTAGCAATAATTTAGTAGTAACTATAATCAGAATAAAATGAAAAGACTCATGTCAATGCGCTATTTTGTATTTTCCAAATAATAATTAATTATATAGAATACATTAAACTTTTAAAAATATAAAAACTTGTGCATCTACCACGCTAACGATCAAAACTTCATGAAACTTCAATTTTATTTTTAATCTTATAGTATCTGAAATAAGATGAGCCATATTTAGATAAAAATGTGATATCTTTAACTATAGATACAATCAAACTATCGAATGGGTCTTTTATTAAGTAATTCAAATAGAAAATGTCAATGCGTCAAGAAATGTAATTATATTGATGAAAAAACTGAAATCTCCTTTAAAACCACCTCATTCATCAATTTTGAATGCCTCCATCGACCCACATACCCTATACTACCATATAAGCCACTTTTGGCCCATCACATGTCTACTCTCATAAATATATTCCTTTTTTTTAAAATAAACCTAGTAGTTTAGAAACTACATTCAATTTTCTATAAATTCTATTCTTACATATTTTTTAAATAATATAGATAAATTATTCAAATTTTTACGTCAAGTTTCCTAACTCTAATTTTTCTAAATTTTTTGCCACTTAAGGGCCTATTTTTTCCATAATGATCCTGCACATACCCGAAGAACAAGTATGATTGTTAGGAATGGCCCAAGTTGTAGTCTCTTTCACTAAAACACTCTCATAGGGATGGGATAAGAAGTGTTTCTTAACATGTCTAACTATGTAAGGTACTAGCATTGTTTGAATAAGAATGAAAAGCACATGTAACCATTTCATGCAATGTTTCAGCAATATGAACAATGTATATGCAAAGATAAAAAAAACTCTTATCCAATAGAGGAAATATTTGAAAAATGCAAACACTATACATGAAAGAATGAAAAGCACTTTTAACAAACTTATGCAAAGTTTTATGAATAAAAATATTGTATATGCATTTAAGTGAAAAGTAATTTTATCAATGTGATGCAAAATTGCAAAAATGGAAGCATTTTTAGATGTAATAATGTACATACAAATGAATTGATTTGAAGAATGAGTAATCTAAAATGATGTTTTTGAGCTAGATGCATAAAACAAATGTTCCAAAAAATTTCTAGACTTATACTATATGATACTAGGAGGCTTAGGAAGCACATAAATGAGGTTTCTAATGCTATAACAATTAGTTAAAAATCTAGACAGGGACTGATTCACCCAACATGGCGAATGAGTCCCAATTATGATTTTTTTGAAAAAAATCAAAAATTTTGAATGGTTTTTGATGTGTTTAATGTTATAAGATGCATACCTAAGATGGAGATGTAGAGTTTCAAAGATTTTTAAGGAAATTGTGTGCAAAAATGCAAGCTAAATGCACTTTTTAATACAAAAATTTGGAAGCCTAGATGCAAATTATCCAATGCAACTCTAATGCAAATTCAATGCAAGCTAGGATTAGGATGAAAATGGACTCCAAAACAGAAAATAAGATGTTAAAAAAGAAGGTTCATCAAAATGAATCGTATATTTTGGCACCCTAAACCTTTATTGCACTTCTAGAGTTTTTCACCTAAAAGGAGAAAGAAGGGCCATAGAATCTAGCTAGTTCACTAAAATTAGGATGTGTATGATGTTATTATGCCTAAATGAGATGATATAGATGTAATAAAGTAATGAAATTAATCGAATATGAATGCAAAACCTAAGAAACAAGTGATGTTTGAAAATGTGTTGTGTAATGCAACAATGAACTAGAAACAAATGCAAAGCTAAACATAAATGAATGAAACTTAAAGTGTGCACCTAAAGGCTTGAAGGAGATTGGAAATTACTTTTGAAATGTTGTTGATGTTCTTTTTCAGGCCTAGAGGGACTCATTTTCCATTCTGGGCGAATTAGTCCCAGTTCTGGTAAATTGAGCGAAACCTATTTCTGTCAAAAGTGTGTCAGAAAATGCAAAAAACATAAAACTAACCTGGAAATAGGACTCATTTTCCACCCATGGTGAATTATTCCATTATTGAATTTATGTATTTTCAAAGGTGGATTCTGAAGCTTTCAATCTGGACTTTGACTCCCTACAAGTGTCCGCTTCTGAAACACTGATTCACGGGTCTGAAAATGGATTTTTGTTGATATTTTGACTTGTTGAATGAGGAGAAGACTTGAAAAACTTTTCAACTTGATCTTTAATGATTTCCAAGCTTCCAAGGGACCTAAATCTGCAAACACACAAGAAGAGAAGAAGAAATGTTGAATGTTAGGGCATGGGGGTTTGCCTTGGTCAAACCCCGTTTAGGTAATTAAACCAAAATGATGAAAGAATAGAATGAAACATGAAATAATGGAATATATTACCTTTCCATGATGTTGATATTGGATTTTTGCAGCAATGCAGGAAGATTTAGCCATTGAATGTTATTAGGAGCTTTCTTGATGTCTTGCAATGATAAAACCCTATGTTGCTTAGCTTGGGATGGAAGATTTATGGACAAATAATGAAGAATGGTTAAGAGATGTGAAAATGAGTTTAGAGAGGTGCTTTTATAGGAAATTCATCTATTTTACCTGTTAATACCTCATCATAGGCTGACATGAAGCAATATTAAACTCAAATTTTACCTTTTTCCCGCTCAAAGGTAAAAATTGAGACAAATGGGTCCCACCTGGATGGGACTTATTCATCATGCATAGAGAATGGGTCCCACAGGGGCCAATTTGACAACTCAAATGCCAAGAGATAAGGAAATGAGGTCTAAAATGCAACTTTGTTGGGTTTTTGATCAATTTAAGCCCCAGGATGCACAATATGGGTTAATAGGGGCCTATTAATGATGATTTCAATGTCAAATAGGGCTTGGGACACAAAATTCAATGTGAAAGTGTGATTAAATACACTTTGTAACACTAAAATGAGGTCCACATAGCCTAGGAAGGCACAAGAACCAATGTGAATGTGTAAGACACATTACAACACTAGTTTAGCATTAAGTTTATTTTACAAGCCTTCTAGATTAATGTGAGGATGTATTTAAATATATTTTATAATGTTGAATTATGGAAAAGTGGGTTTATTAAGTCTAGAAAAGCGTGAAAGTATCTTACAACACTTTACAACACCTTTACAAGACATCAATAAAAGAATATTATTTAATTTGCAAGGGTCCAAGACCTAGTGTGGATGCATAAAATACCTCACAACACTAGATTAAGACTTCATTAAGTCCATGAATTAATCCCATGTCAAGCAAAGGGTCCTTTTTTTCTATGGTATAGTAGATAGTCACTAGGTACTATCAAACTACTTATTTAGGTAGGACATGTGACTTTGCCTACCCTTATCCATGTCATGCCCAATTCTCTTTCATACAATCTTCTTCCTTATAGACCATGGATTCATACCATGGGAGAAATCTCTTATACTCTTCACTGTATAATAAAGTTTGTATACAATAACAATCTCAATATAGTTGAAGCAAATCTAAAATCCAAAAATTTGATGACAAGTGGAAGTTAGAAATCAACCTCCTATTTCCAAACCTGGGTAAAAGCACAATAGTGTGTTACACTTTCAGCCAAATAAATAGTTCCAAGCGAACTATTTTTAGTTGGAAGATATTCGACTAAGTGGATTTCGGCCGAAACCACATAGCGCCGATGTGGCAGGTACCTTTCCGATCGACGACATTTTGGCTGAAAGCCACTCGACTGAATATTTCTGGCCAAAAATGTGAAAATAGTGAGCGTATTTGGTATTTATAGCTTGAAAATATCAAGCAATTTTTGGTCGAGTGTGTTTCGGCCAAAACATGCTCGACCGAAAATTGCTCGACCGAAACATACTCGGCCGAGCATGCCTAGTTGGCATCCTACTTGGCAGCCAACTCACCCTTTTCCAGAATTTTATAGAACATTCAACTTTCGTAGAGTATTTCTCCAATCAGAATGATTTTTCTACAAAAAAGAAAAATACCCTTTTGTAGAGCTCGGAGTGGTGAATCCAAATATATAGTTTTTTAAATATTTTGATTAGTTTTAATGTATTTTATTTTTAAAATAATTCAAGTAGGTTGCTAAATTAAAAAAGAGGTTGATTAGAAATTTAAAAAAATAGTAATACATATTTTTTTTAAAAAAATCATATGGGGCACAAGAGGAGAGTCTTCTTCAAAAGGGTATAATTTTTTTTTTGAAAATGATTTAAAAAATTGACAATAGTTGATGGCTCATGAAAACTGTCAAATTCTAACAAGTTTGACTTTAAAACATTATTACGAGAAAAATATACATCAAAATTTGACTTTTGTTTTTCCATGCACAAGATATTGAAGTTACCTATTTGGAATAAAAAAATTAGGGAGAAATGAAGGTTTTTTCAATTTGTTTCTTGATGGCCCGTGAAGTAACTCTTTTCTGAAATTTTTAGCATTCCAAAATCTATCCTTAAATTGATAAAAACATAACGAAAACAATTTTTTAAAAAAAATAAAAAATTATATGAATAAACTTCATCAAAATTTCTACATTTCATTAGTTTACAACATTTTGAAATTCAAAACATAAAGACCACTTTTATGTGGTCAAAGTTCAGGATTTTTTTTGTTGGTGGCCAATTCCTTTATAAAGTGTGACACATGTTTGTGCTTTTACCCACCTCTTAGAACTTTTATTTCATCTTCAAAAATGGAACCACTACCTTCCAATGATAATGATATGGCTAATTGTAATTCATCTATAATTGCACTCTTTGGTGATGATTATTAAGATTCATTATATTTCACATCCTCTTTTGTTGGAGGGTACTAAAACTTATAATCTATACCTAAGGAGTCTTAAACATTATTTACAAAATCTATTTCTTCTACAAATCTCAAATCTACTATTCTAGCTTATTTAAAAAAATCAAAAACATCATTATTCTATGATAATGTACCTTCTTCTAATATATGTCTCGATGACCATTTAGAATCTTTAGTTTTTTCCCCTCATAGACTGGTTGAATCTAATATTAACCCTCCCTCTCCTAATATCTCAACTCTGAAGAAGGATTTGCATTCTACAAAAATAATCTTTTCTTATTCTAACATCAATTGTTCTACTTCTTCAAAAAGTTATCATACTTCTCATTTAGACAAGATTAGTAATGTATCCTCTCCTCCTCAACTTTATTTAGAGATACATTATGGGATTAGATTCAAAATTATTTCTAAACTCCAATACAATGGAAACAATTTAGGGTGCATGGAACAAGGAATTAAGGTTCCGTAGAAGCATGCATCACACTTTTCTAAAGAAGGTTTAGTTTTTTCACCTTCTCCTTTTTCCACATTCCCTCCTATATCATCTAACATATTTATTTCTTCCTCTTGTGAGCAATATTATTGAAAATAAAATGTTTTATTCCTACTCATTACCCTCTATCTAAGTAAGAGCATTTTTTTTTAGGCTTCTCATAGCCCATTTGATTACTCTTCCCTCTCCAACATGTAATAAGTTTCGTTAAAATGATCAAACAAGTCCTTATTTATGTGTATATAATTGAGTGATTCGACATTCCACTAATGAATTTCAAGCGTTGGAAAATAAAATAAAATAATATAATGATTTCAGAGTCATCACTCCCATGTATTGATGAACTTGTCCCTTATAAATGATAAAAGTTCTATTGTGTTGCTCCTTACTATGTGGAATTCATAGGTCTATGTGTTCTTTCATTTTTTTGATGAATAGGTAGCTATCTATATTAAATTAAGATAAAGATACATATTCACAAAAAAAAGATGGGTGGTAAAAAGGCACACCCTGAGAGTCATATGGGCAGTGCCCAGAAAAACCAAAAGATCACATGGGTCAAGCCCAGAAGTCCAAGAGTACAAAATTAAAAAAATAGGGCAATTAAGCGGTCAAAGCAGTGCTAGCAGAGCTAGGAGGGTCTCTGTCATCTATGTTCTTCCCCCATACATCAACGGGGTCTGGAGTGACATTAGGAGGAGGACCCCAACCATCATCAACATCTTTTTCCTTCTCTTTATCTTTATCCTCACGCGTGGGGTGAGATTGCAAGCCCCAAATGTGGAAAAATTTTACTAGTATCTGGCCAACCAGAGCCAGAAGCAAGAGGGTCATCAGAGGGCCACCTGGAACCACCATCGCCACTCCCCAAAGCACCGCCAGAAGGCCACCCCTAGATAGCCAGCGATAGAGGAGAATAGATTTGCTAAGGAGTGCGAGAATCTTATCGAAGCGAAGGCTGAGAGCGGGGACGCGCAGAACCACTCCACTGCTAGCCTCGAGGGGTCAACCGGCAGTGGGAAGAGGTGGGTGAAGTGGGAACTCGAGCAACAGTACATAGGGCATTTCCCTAATGATCCAGCAACACTTGCAAGTGAGCAACTTCAAGTGTAACTTTGTTAGCTTGCGCCTGAACCTGTAAAAGCACGTTAGACCAAATAATAGCTTTAGCATATAAAGATACATTAATATCCACTTTGAGAATGAGAAAATATGCAGGCATTTCTATCTTTCCAAATATTGAAAAGAATTTCCACCCTGAAAGTGTGCCAAAGCTAGGTGAATTTAGTAGGAATTCTGGGAGAATCTCCCAGCAGGACCATATGCCAGGAGAAAGGCTCTGGCCTAAAGGGATGAAAGAAGTCATGAATCCAAGTCCAAAGCTGCTGAGCTCTAGGAAAAAACTAGAAAAGATGCTTAAAAGTCTCATCTTTCCCACAAAAAGGACAAGGGTCCTGGACCCCCAAGTGAGCAAGCTGAGAACCCACAGGAAAGCCTTAGAAAAGAATACACCAAGCAAAGTGGGCAAGTTTTGGCTCAACACTTGCATACCAAGTGGCAAAATTTTTTTTACACTAGACATGAGCGGGAGATTGAAGAAGCCACCTCTGGTTCAAGCTCTGAATTAGGAAAGTGTGGTGAAAGCCACATATATCCAAGTCGAGGCTTACAATTCTTGAAAGGGGTGTTTGGATAGCACTTCCAGTCTTTCCACCAGGGTTTGGTCCCACAAATTCCAACCTTATGAAGCATTTCTATAGGAATAGCATTCACTAGACCATCATAAGTAGCATAGTCTTGGTTATGAAGCCTGCATAGGGCACAAAAATATTTCCATGACATGATACACATTGTGGGTCTATGAAATAACTATTGCAGGGTCTGGATACCCTTTTTGTGGAATCTGGGCATCTTAAGCCAAGGCGACTTAGCCAACGACTGACCATTGCAAGAAAAAAGAGGTGACCACCAAATATTCAGCTGGTTGAGTGAAAGCCCATCACGAAAACCAGATCCAGGACTTGACAGCTTCCTAGGCTCGCCAGATACTTTTGGCCACAAAAGTCCCAGCAATTTGGACTAGTTCCTCCATGACCAGAAGGGTTTGAAAGCCAATCCCCTTCCATGCGGGTCTATGGATAGGAAAGCTTGATTGAATACAATGTATGAGAATAATTTTCCAACCCTCATCCCTAGTAAGGGCACGAATAATCCATTTAACACATAAAGAAATCCCTTGCCATTGAGTGGAGAGTAGTCCAAGTCCTCCAGAATCTCTAGGAAGGTAACAGAAGTCCCAAGCAACATGATGAAACCCTCTATGGGATTCAGAGGATGCCCAAAGAAAATCTTGAAGCAATTTTTCAAGCTTGCCATAGGCAGCTTTGGAAGGGGCCCAACAAAAATAATAGTAGACATGGGTAGCTGCCAGAACTTTGGAACACACCTAAAATTTGCATGCCAAAGAGAGGGGCTTGGTAATCCTATAAGCAATATTCTGCTCAACTTTGGAGAGCATAGCTTGCCAAAGCTCAACTGAGGACACTTGGAAAGCAAATGGGATGCCTCGAAACTGAAAAATCTCTCCTGGCCCAATCCACTTCTTACCATACTACTGCAACCAAGGAGGAGAAGGAAAGATAGATTGTCTATAGCACAAAGTTTTGTGCCAATGAATGGAAGAACCACAAGCAAGACAAAATATGTTAAGGCAATCCAGGGCCACTTTAATAGTATCTTCTTTCTCTAGGAGAGTGAGGAAAGAGTCATCAGCAAAATGGTCATTAACTAGCTGAGCCTGAGAGTTGGGCAGAGAGATACCCTTGACACACTATTGGGAAACCACATTAGCCAAAAGGTAGCCAAATCCCTTAGCAACAAACACATACAGAGAGGGGGCAAGTAGGAACCCTTGTCGAATGGAATGAAAGAGTCCAAAAATAGAGGATTGATGATCATTAATGGTGATGCAAGTAGAGGCATCCACAAAGAGCATTCAAACAGTTTGAATGAATTAATTAGGCCCAAAACCCAAAGCTTGAAGCATAGCAAAAATAAAAGGCCATTCAATATGGTCATAGGCCTTTGCAAAGTCAATTTTGATAAACATGGCTTTCTGGTTTGAATGCCTAGCTCATTCCATGCCTTCCCAAATAGTAATAATATTGTCTAGAATAAACCTAGATTTGATAAACCTAGTTTGTTTTGGGCACACAATATGAGGTACAAGATGGTGGATCTTCAAAGTCAAAGCCTTGGTGATGATCTTGTAGGAGAAATTGAGAAGTGTGATAGGTCTCTAGTTGCAAATTTCTTTTGGGTCAATAGACTTAGGTATGAATTTTATATTGCCTTTGTTTAGCAAGTTACCTACAGAATTAGAATGAAAAGCCTATAAATAAGCATGATGTAGATCTTGCCCAATACAGTCCCATAGGGCCTTGTAGAATTCACAAGGGAACCCATCAATCATCGGGGCTTTGTCATTAGCCACGGAATGGACAAGCTCTTTGAGATCATCAATTGTTAACAATTGATCACAAAAAAATTTATGGGTTGAGGAAAGTCTGCTTGGCACCACAGCAAGGCAATCCTGAAGGGCTTGTTGTCGCACAGGCGTAGGTTCTTGTGCAATAAAAACCTGCTCATAATGACACACAAAGGCCTGGAGAATGTCAAGAAGCTCATAAAGCACCTGAATGCCATATTTAATTTTTTTAATGCCCAGGGATGAGTGTCTAGAATGCAGAGCCAAAAAAATCTTTGGAGGCACAATCACCAAATTTTAACCAATGTAATCAGGCTTTGATTTGTGCACCTCTGGCAGCATAATTGTCTACAACTTGTTTTTTGTGCCTTAATTCCACCACCCTGACTTGCAATGATGGAGAAAAATGGTTGGACGCCAAATCCTCAGTAGCTAAGCGAAGGTCAGTGGTGGTGGCCTCATAAGACCACCGACAAAAGATAGCCAGTTGGCACCCATAAATGCGCAGAAATCTAGTCGTGCGAGTGATAGCATCATTCCACTAGTCAGGTAATCCAACTTGTATGATGAGCTGGCCTGCACTCCAGATTCTAGACTTTTCGAATGTGGGCTAGGGTAGGCTTGTGGCAGAGTAAAGATGTGTTTAGAAAAAAATGAATTTTACACATGCAAGGCTGTCGAGTCTCCCATTCAATGCGAAAAGAAATGGGGAAGTGGTATGACAAAGTGACATCCACTAATGACTTAACCAGGAGAGAAGAGTTGTCAAAAAATAAAATATTGAGCCGAGATCATGGCACGATCAAGGTGCTTAAATATTCTATTAGAACTGGCTCTGTAATTACACCAAGTATGCCAGAGAGAATAAGAATGGCAGCGACCAATTGATGAGCTCGGGATATGCTCATAATTTAAGTATTATGATGTATTGTTAATATCTCTACTCTTATTGCTAATGGATGTTTTAACTCTTTTATTAAAGAATTTTGGATAGTATTACCCTTTTACTGGTATAATGCATATGGTTTTTGAATAATGAGATAGATTTAATATGTGTTTAATGAATTTATTGTGTTGTTTTCCACGCATGCTTTCTTTAACTTATGTTTCTGTGTGCATCGTAGGTTGTTGAAGGGAGCATGAACAAGTCAAGTGCAACAGATCTTGGCCCTGCAGTAAAGTCCATTTCCTACACGACATTGAGGAAGTTGTTCCAGTGAAAACTTTCTAACCGGGTCGTTGGGAAGAGACCTAAATGATCATTAATCTAGGAAGAGTGGAATGCTAAATTCTCTCTGGATTGTGTTGAACGGATATGCTTTCATTTATGAGAAGTTTGTTCCTCAGTTTCAGGATACATTTATGTCCACGTATTTCTCTATTTGAGTTAGTTAGTTTCTTTTCTGGTTAAAATAAGTTCTCCTCCTGCTTGAGTGAGCAACATAGCATGTAAAAGATAGTATGATAATAAGAAGTATTGTTTTGTGTTAGTTTTCATATGAGTAGAACAATCTATATCATTCTGAGTTTATGAATAAAAGTTGATGAAGTTTTGAGTTCAACTCTTGCATAACTCTTTGATTCTTGCTAAGGGGGCCCACTTAGTAAGTATCTATAATTATTTAGTTGTTTATCTTCTATTGATCATAAGTTAGATTTCATTCTGGAAAGTTTGAGTGCAAACTTAGTCTTATATTGTTCCTACAGCATCGAGAATCCATCCCTGTGTTTGTTCATGTAGCATAAGGCCAATTCATAGTTTGTTTCTTAGTAACAGAACTTGTCATGATGTCTTCTTTGATTAAGATATGCTTAAGTTAAGAAAGCTTTACATTAAATTCCTGTAGCATAAGTAGAATTCCTTTCACGCATTTATTTCTAGTAAATCGTCACTGAAGCTGGTTCTTAGTGCACATAGAGTGCTACTCCATTTCAAGTATATGTTCCCTGGTTTGACAATGTAAATGAATGACCATAAGAAGATGTTAGTCACCTGCTGGAATGCCCAATTCCTAGGTTAGGATTTTTTGTGACTTTTATACCCTTTTATGGACATGACCATCATTTTTGGTGCCGTTGTCGGGGATGGTGTCAAGCTAAGAACCTGTCATAGTCATTATTAGCAGTAGTTTAGTCTATTATTCAAGCATTTTCAAATTCCTTCAAGTTACGATTCATTTTATTGCATGCATAGAAGAAGAGACGCTTTGGAAAGATTCATCCCTAGCTTTCCATTCATTGATCACAATACTGAACCAACTTATAATCTATTTGAGGAAGGAGGAGACCAAGATATCAATCCATTTTCTGAAAACCTACTTGTTGAATTACCATTTGATCCAGCTGACAAAGAACCTAAAGAAAATCCATTTGCTTTGATACTCTGTCCAACAAATATGGCACATAATCCACCTAATCGACCTCTTGCTTTTGAATTCCCCATCACTGCTCAGCAAGATAATGATAACCTTAAAAATATTCCTTCTTCATTACTTCCCAAGTTTTATGGACTAGTTACAGAGGACCCAGACACTTTCTTGTTTGAGTTTGGCATCCTCTGTTGCAGCTATGATTACACTTCAGATGCTCACAGGCTAAAGTTGTTTCCTGCCATTTTGAAGGAAGAAGCCCTCAAATGGTTTGAGTTTGGGAAGAGGTGTTGTTGATAGTTGGGCAGCCATGCAAACCAAATTTCTTGAGAAATACAAGGAATATTGTAAGAGTGGTAGTAAGGGTGATGATATATTTAGAATTCAACAAAAGGAGGATGAAAGCCTGGAAGACTATATCTCAAGATTCTTGTTTTCCCTAAAAAAGAATTCAGACCATACTCTCAATGAAGAATCTCATAAACTAATTTTTCGAAGGGGAATTAGTAATACCTGTATAGATGCCCTAGACCTGATGGGAGGGGGTGATATAACCCAACTTCCTTGGGATGATATCAAGAAAATATGTCTCAACTACTCTCGAGCAATTGTTAAGAAGGGTAGAGGTCATCAAGCCACAGTGGGAAAGTCTTCTATTAATGGAGTTTCATGGATGGAGATCACAAATTTGCTATCTAATTTCAAGCAGGATATCATAAACAACATGGCTACACAGTTGGATACTATGCAAGCTTAGAAGAAATATGAGGAAGCTGAAGCAATCTTGGCTAAGTTCTATCCACATTGTAGACAGAAGAAACGTGACTACAGATGTAAGATATTGGCTAACCTGGAGGCTAAGTAATTACCTACTGACTTTAAGCTGGTAGAGAGTGATGATGACCAAGTATTCTTCATCGCACAAATGCGACCATGGGCTCAAAGACAAGGTATGCCTCAAGATCCTTTGAATTTTGGTAATCCTTATTCTAATTACAATAACCAATGGCAACCTACATATGGCCCATCACCACCTTGGAATAATTCTCAACCACACTAGCCTAGCTATCAGAGTCCTCAATGGCAATCTCCTCAAGGAGGTTGGAAACAGCTACAAGGAAAATGGACTCCACCCCAAGGTAACTGGCAGCAGAATCCTTAATGGAGAGGTTCTCTCCAATGGAAAAACCAATCCCCTGGCTCCTTGCAGCTTCAGTAGCCACAACCGCCAACTCTCATGCCACCTCCTGCAAAACCTGCAACACCTGTAGCAAATACTGGCCCTCTAAAACAAATGCCTATGCCTGCTCAACCATTGTCAAATCCTACTAATAAGCAGCAGTAACAACAACCTATGTATTTTGCAGAAGCCAATCAGTATCTAGCTTATGCCCTGAATATTCATGATATCCATCTCAAGTCTGGAACCACTCTCCCTGCTCCATAGCCGCCTGTAATAACAGAGATTCCAAACTCTGCCTCTAAACAACCTACTAATCTTGCTAAAACATATACCTGTATCAGATACTATCTCTAAGGAGCCTGTCCTATAGCATCAGGCTAAACCACCTTTTCCTCAGAGATTGCAAATTACTACATCCAAGTATATGGAAGAGCCTACCTTTAATATTTTGGATCAACTAAAGAATGTACACATTCAAATCCCCCTTTTTCAAGCCATTAAAGATGTCACAATTTATGGAAAAGCCATTAAGGAGGCTTGTTTAAAGAAACTAGGAAGAAAAAAAAATGATCCCCAAACTATCCATGTTCTAGAACTGTTGGTAGATATTATGTTAGGGAAGGTAGTCATTCCAAAATATACTGACCTTGGGAGTCCTATGGTACAAATAAATATTAATGGCCAAATAGTAAAGAATGTTTTGATTGACCTTGGTGTAGCCATCAATGTAATGACCAATAATACAATGGAGTATTTGAATATCTTAAATATTCGGTCTACACCTACCGTCCTGCAGCTTGTTGATAGTTCCACAGTAAAACCTAATGGAATGGTAGAAGATGTTATTGTCATCCTTGAGTCTTGGAAATACCCGCAGATTTCACCATATTGTCCACTAAGGCAACTTTGGGAGGATATCCTATCATCCTAGGTAGACCATGGTTAGCCATAGTTGATGTTTTTATAGGATGTTGTTCAAGAGACATGACAATTTTTGATGGTCAGTCAAGAAAGAAATTGGCTTTATACCCACCTGCTTAGCCTCAGCTAGACTTGTCTCAACCAATTTGGCCAGATTTAGGTGAGGAAACTGAAGAAGTCAATTCATTGGCTTAGCTAATGATGCTGCAAACTAATCCGTTTTCCCATCTTCAAAGTGAGGATGACCTGCTTTTACACATTTTGCAATCCAACTCTGATCTGAGTAGCCCATCTGTTCTAGATAGTTCTCTTCAGCAGTGTTTCCTACAACAACTAAATTCTAAGAGCCTGTCACCTGAATTTCCTGCAGTTTATCATAATTTTCTTCCATATGAAATATAGACACTACCTTTATCAGTAGCCTCCATGAATGATCTTATCAAGCAAGTAGAAGTGTCTCCAGGATGCTATCTGAACATCAATAATAAGTTGCCTCAATCTCAACAAGCTTCCCTAGTCATAATGTTGCAAAAATAACACAGAGATTTTGCATGGGACTATGGGGATATGAAGGGAATAGATCCTCAACTCTGTACTCATAGGATCTACATTAAGGAAGATTGTTCACCTATCAGACAACCTCAAAGAAGGATAAACCCAGCACTCAAGGAAATAGTTAAAACAAAGCTCCAAAAATTGTTTGATGCTGGTTTTATCTACCCCATTTCAGACAGTCAATGGGTGTCTCCATTGGTGATTGTTCCTAAAAAAGGTGGAAAATAGAGAGTTTGTGTAGACTATAGGGAGCTGAACACAACAACTAAAAATGATCACTTTCCATTGCCATTTGTTGACCAAGTGCTAGACTCATTATCTGGTAAAAAATATTTCTCCTTTTTGGATGGATATAGTGGGTATAATCAAATTAGAATTACCCCTGGGGGTCAAGACAAAACAAATTATACTAGTCCATGGGGCACTTTTGCCTACTTTGTCTTACCTTTTGGACTGTGTAATGCACCTGCAACATTTTAAAGGGCAATAATAAGTATTTTTGCTGACATTTCTCATGATTCTATGGAGATCTACATGGATGACTTCACTACTTATGGAGTTACTTATGAAGAAGCATTAGCCAACTTGGAGAAAGTGTTGAAAAGGTGTAAGGAGAAAAATTTGTCTTTGAATAGTGAGAAATTTTTTATGATGATGTAAGAGGGAATTGTTTTAGGCCATCATATCTCTCAAGCAGGAATTCAAGTTGATCCTGCAAAAATTGAAGTTATTCTAACTTTGCAAACACCTATGAAACAAAAGGATGTTAGAAGATTCCTAGGACATACTATATATTATAGAAGATTCATTAAAGATTTCAAAAAAATAGCCAATCCACTATATGCCTTATTGACTAAGGATTCTGAATTTACTTGGACTGAGGCCTGTGAAAAATCTTTCCTACAGCTTAAGAACTTACTTAGTCAAGCACCTGTTCTTCAAGGACCGAAGTGGAGTCTTCCCTTTCATATACACACAGATGCTTCTGATTATGCCATAGGGGTAGTTTTAGGATAGAAAGAGAATTCCATAGAGCATGCCATATATTTCATTAGCAAAAATATTAAAGGCCCTGAATTAAACTATACTGTCACAGAGAAAGAATTGCTAGCAGTTGTGTATGCCCTGAACAAGTTTCGACATTGTCACTGGTTACCTAATATTTTTCCATACAAATTATGTAGCAATACGGTACCTCATGAATAAGCCTGCCATATCTGGAAGATTAGCAAGACGACTCCTATTGTTGTAGGAATTTGATATCATAATTATTGATAAGTTAGGTCGGGCTAATTTGGTGGCTAATTTCTTGTCAAGACTTCAAACAACTACACCTGCCACCCTTGAGGTAATTGATGATAGCTTTCCCGATGAACATCTATTTTCTATTGTTGCTCAAACTTCATGGTATGCAGATATTGCAAATTATTTAGCAGCCAACAAGTTCCCAGCTCACTTCTCACCAAAGAAAAGGAAATTGTTGGTTGAGAAAAGTTTTAACTTTTCATGGATTGTAGACTATTTATTTTACATAGGATCTGACCAAGTCATGAGAAGGTGTGTTAGTGAGGATGAGACCTATGACATTTTGCATGTCTGTCATGATGAGCCATGTGGTGGATATTTTGCAACAAAGAGAACATCTATGAAAGTGCTTGCTACTGGATACTATTGGCCTACACTCCACAAAGATGTTGCAGCCTACACCAGAAAATGTCACAGATGTCAACGCATGGGGAGACCAACAAATTCTGATGAAATGCCCCTGTATCCTCAAGTGGTAGTCAGTCCCTTTAACAAGTGGGGCATGGATTTTGTTGGGCCTATTGATCCTCCATCCAATGGGAAATCATACATTTTGGTTTGTACTGATTATGTAACCAAGTGGGTGGAAGTGAAAGCAATGACACATGCCCATGACAATAAAGTTGTTCAGTTACTGTATGAGTAGATTTTTACTCGGTTTGGAGTCCCAAGGGAACTTGTTACTGATCAAGGAGCTCAGTTTACATCCAACTTAATCACTGCATTGATGAATGATTACAAGATCATGCACAAAAAGTCTAGCCCCTATCACCCTCAAGCCAATAGTCAAGAAGAGGTTACCAACAGAGAAATTGAGGAAATCCTTACTAAGATAGTCTAATTACACAAGAAGGATTGGAGCAGTCACCTTCTTGAAGCAGTCAAGGCTTATAGGACAACATGGAAAACAACTATTGGGTTCACTCCTTTTGAGTTACTCTATGGCAAGACTGCCATGTTGCCAATTGAGTTTGAGCATAAGACGTTGAGGACTACTTTAAAGCTTAATATTGATATTTCAGAAGCACAAAAGGAATGCCTCCTGTAGCTAAATGTATTGGATGAGATGAGGAAAGCTACCCTACAACACACTAAAGCTATCCAGCAGCAAAGAAAAAAATGGCATGACCACCATATCAGAATTAAGCAATTCTCTGTCGGTGATTGGGAGTTGCTCTATGACTCCAAATACAAGGAAAATCAAGGTAAACTCACCACAAGATAGCTTGGTCCTTATGAAATAGAAAATATGTTTGATAATGGTTCAGTTCAGCTAGCTACAATAGATCATGTCTGATTCAAGCTACTGGTTAATGGACACTGTCTTAGGTTGTATCATAAGCTAACGTCCAAAGAAGAATTTATGAAGCAGTTTGTTTCGAATGCGGCCACTGATCTTCCTGCAGCAAAAGGCTTCGGCCTTTCTCCTGCAACATATCTTTAAATTCCACATTGCATGCCCATAATAAAGGTTTCCTTTTTAAGGAAGCCACTTTCTCCACTTTTCATTCATCACCACCATTCATTCCCTTTTCTTCCATGTCCTCCATCTGTCGTACCACCCTCATTTATGGTTTCAATTCCAGTCATCATTTCATGCTGCACTGTGATATTTCCTAGCATGTACGAGCATTTATTACAAGGTACGCAATATTTTTTTTATGATATCATTTATTTATTTCATTTATTCATTAACTGCTATTTACATATCGGTCATTATTGCCTGATCTTTGCCTATCCTTTCGCACATGTGTGGACACATGTCAAATTTTAAGTAGGGGCGGGGTTAATCCATTTCAAACCTTTTCTTATGTCACTGTCACAACTGATAAGATATTTTTTTTTCTTGTACTTTCCAAATATGACTACGTGTTAATATTCTAAACATCAATTAACTACTTGATTTGGGTAGTTCAAAACAATCATTTCATGCATGTATTCTTTGAGTCATTCTTGGAAAGGTAAAGGAAAGTGACGTCAGAGCATAAAGAAACAGAGCAGAAAGAAATAGAGCAAAAAAGTTTTTTTTGAATTTTCAGAAAAAGTTTGAGTTGGGGTAATTTGTGAATATGGGTGGCCAATTGGTAAGACATGAGCCTGTAGCTCATGAACTCTTGACACAAAATCCTCAAACGGTATAGGCATTTAACAATTGTGGTTGGCTAAACTATTTTCTGAGGTTAGATTCCTTTAATGAAGAAGCTGTAGGTTAATTTTTAAGAACTCTTTTAGAAGGATAAGCTTCAGTATGGGGCTTGACAGTGGCTGTAACAGAAGAAAAAATTGCTAAAGTAACTGGGCTTCCGGCGGTGGGAGAAAATTTCTCTTCAGATGTTGTTTCTGCTAGGGCATAATTTATAGTACCAACTGATGGACCCTTGGAGGTCTCAAAACAAGGATGCAAACGAGTGTCACTGCCCTTTCCATATTCAGAATATGTTGCATTCATAATCAGGTACTTAACTTGTGAGGGACGCTTCTCCTATTTACATTCCTACCATTTTAAATTGTTGAGTCATATGAGGCATGGTTTAGCTATTAATGTCCCAAATTTTTTGCTAAATCTTTTGAAACAAAGTGCCCATGAAACCCAGAGGGGAAGGGACAACTCTATTTCCCATCATGCCCTTATTAAAATTTAGATTGAGCATTCCCTAAGGGATGTATCACCCCTTTCCTGTCAAGAATTTTTTTCCAAAAAGGGTCTGCAATTTCCAAAGCCTCCTAGAGCACTCCTTGCATAGCCTAAGAAAAAGGAAAATAGAACAAAATCTACAAGTAGGGAAGCATAGCAAGAATCGTCTGCTCCTGCATCATCTACTCCTGTAACACCTGCTCCTGTAACCACCACACCAGAACCCTCTACCCATGTACAAACCGGGTCTGCTAGTAGAAGAGAAAAAGGAAAAACAAAGGTAGAAGAGTCATCTAGGGCAGAACAAACCCTAGAGTCTGACCCTCATGTTAAAAAATAACAGTGTTCCTCTCCTACAACATCTTCTCCTATAGCAGTTTCTCCTACAACAACACCTGTTGCCATTACAAGTTCACCATCATCTTCTTCTGTTGAGTCTGAATCCTCTAGGAAAGTTAGAAAGAGGAAAGCCATGAGAGTGCCTCTTGTAGCCGCAACATTTCCAAAAAGAGTTTCAGCAAGGAAACAACAGAAAGTCACCTCAACCTCTGCTCAGCCTGAAATTATAATAATTTCTAAGGAATCTGAAGAACTCAGTCATAATGATTCTCAGAATGTATCTGAGAATGTTCCACATAGCCCACCTGTTGTTTCTGAGGAAATGCAAAATGAGCCAATGGAAGTTGAGGAACCACATGTTAGTGGTGATGAAATGGGGATGCCAAGTCTTGATGACTTGGCTGAGGCGGCTAGGCGAGTTTATGAAGCAACACAATCTCTTCCAGTGTAGCAATAGGAATTCATCCTACAGCAAGAGGAAGAAGAGACTGAACAATTAGAAGTGTTACCCCCTGTAACTTGTCAGGCAATGGTTGTTTATAAGAAGAAATTTTTGATTAAACTTTTGGAATACCTTAGGACCACATGGAGACTGGTCACATTTCAAACCTTGAGTTTCTGCCACTTAGCCAAGACTGAAATTCAACAAAGTCTTTGGGAAGAAGAGAAGAAGAAATTGAAAAGAGAAATTGAAAGGTAGAAACAGGAAATCTAGGAAATGAAAAAGAAAATGGATGACATGATGACAATAACTGGTAAAATTGTGGAATGTAGACCATCGCCTAGGGTCTATGCTATGTGCCTAAAGGAACAATTTCTTTGGTTTCAATTAATGAGAATTTCAAGGAATTTAGATCTTGTTATTCATACAGCCAAAAACTTTTATGATGCATACCAGATAGCCCCTAGTTGGCTAAATAATTCTTTATGTGAATTTTATTTGCATGGATTGATAATCCCCTTTGAAAGAGAGTGGAATCCACTTCTTTATATTGGTGATATTCATTTAAGGTCACTCATGTCATGGGTGGCCAATGAAACTAATTATGGCAAACAATTGAAAGCCTATGAAGAGGCTGGAGGGATGAGCCTATCCCACTACGACCAAAAATCTCATATCCTTACACAATGCTAAAAACTTGGCTTACTATTGCATATGGGCTCAATGATCAAACACAAAGAATAAAAATATTTGATAGCAGAAAGCAAGTGTATGAAGAATTCAAAGGCCAACCATATCTGTTTTGGAAGCTTTCCTCTTCTAGAATTCAAAAGAGATGGGAGAAATTGACTGTTGGGCTGAGGAAATCTGAGCCACATAGCCCCATGAATTTTAAAGCAACCCTTGGAAGGACAGAAAAGTACATACAACTTGTTCTTTAGAAGAGGTTCAAGTTACGGTTGCCAATAACATTTCGACCTCCGGTTTTAATGTGGTCACTTTATCCCTATCAAGCTACAGATGTTAATAAGGATACATAAACCCACAGATATGAAAGATGGCAACATTTCAAAGGTTTCTACTATAAATTTGGAACTACAGTTTAGAGCTATACTACTCCTACGGATTTCAGGGAAAGAACTAGGAAATTTAATGCTGGTGGACCATCATTAGGTTAAGTAGGGGGTAGGTGATGAGCTCATGATATGCTCATAATTTGAGTATTATGATGTATTGTTAATATCTCTACTCTTATTGCTAATGGATGTTTTAACTCTTTTATTAAAGAATTTTTGGTAGTATCCTATAGCAATACATTCCTATATTCCTGCAACTTAACATCCCCGTGTCTTATTAATTACCCTTTTTGACCTCCTGAATGACTGGTATAATGCATATGGTTTTTGAATAATGAGATAGATTTAATATGTGATTAGTGAATGTATCGTGTTGTTTTCCACACATGCTTTCTTTCGTTTTTGTTGTCGTGTGCATCGCAGGTTGTTGAAGGGAGCATGAATGAGTCAAGCGCAACAGATCTTAGCCCTGCAGTAAATTCCATTTCTTGCACAACGTCAAGGAAGTTGTTCCAGCAAAGACTCTTTGACCGGGTCATTGGGAAGAGACCTAAATGATCATTAATCTGGGAAGAGTGGAATGTTAAATTCTCTTTGAATTGTGTTGAACGGATATGCTTTCATTTATGAGAAGTCTGTTCCTCGGTTTCATGATACATTATGTCCACGTCTTTCTTTGTTTGAGTTAGTTAGTTGCTTTTCTGGTTTAAATAAGTTCTCCTCCTGCGCGAGTGAGCAACATAGCATGTAAAAGTTAGTATGATAATAAGAAGAAATTTTTTGTGTTAGTTTTCATAAGAGCAGAAAAATGTATATCATTCAGAGTTTATGAATAAAAGCTGATGAAGTTTTGAGTTCAACTCTTGCATAACTGGTTGATGCTTGCTAAGGGGGCCAACTTAGTAAGTATCTATAGTTAGTTAGTTGTTTATCTTCTGTTGATCATAAGTTAGATTTCATTCTGGAAAGTTTTAGTGCAAACTTAGTCTTATATTGTTCCTACAGCATTAGGAATCCATCCCTGTGTTTGTTCCTACAGCATAAGGCCAGTTCATAGTTTGTTTCTTAGTAATAGTTGTCGTGATGTATTCTTTGATTAAGTTATGCTTAAGTTAAGAAAGCTTTATGTTACATTCCTGTAGCATAAGTAGAATTCCTTTCACGCATTTATTTCTAGTAAATTGTGACTGAAGCTGGTTCTTAGTGCACATACAATGCCGCTCCATTTCAAGTATACGTTCCCTGGTTTGACAATGTAAATGAACGACCATAAGAAGATGTTAGTCACCTGCTGGAATGTCCAATTCCCAGGTTAGGATTTTTTGTGACTTTTATATCCTTTTGTGGACGCGACCATCACCAATGTTGGGATCAAAGAGCCCAAATTTAATGTGCATGTAAAACCACGCCTCCCTTTCGCCAACTATCCATCTGAATGGAATGGTGTCATCTTTTTCATATGCCATATCAACCATATTGAAATGCCCACACAATAACAAGGTAGCAACTGGCAATGAATCAACAATCCAATGCCAGAGCAAAGAATGTTCCACAACATCATTATAAGCATAGACATTAATAATCCCAAAGGAATGATTATCAATGTTGAGAAGGATCCAGACGAGCCGATGAGTGGGATCAGACCCATGGTTGACCACACAAGAGTGCCACTATGGGGAAAAAAGGGTTACAGCTCTGCCACGCCCAACATCATTAGTACAAAACATTTTGTTGGCTGGCCAAATAAAGTGACAAGCCGCAGCAAGCAAAAGACCAGAAATTTTAACTTATTGGAGACAAAGCACTTCAATACCAGAATAATTACGCAAGGTATCCCTGACATAACACTTTCTAGAGAGGTCTGTCAGACTTCGAACATTCCATGAGAGGAAATTCATGAATGAAACTCCATATTTTCGAAGCCTGGTTTCTCTTCATTCAGAGAAGAGAAATGATTTTGAAAAAATTCTGGTGGAACTAACCCAACCTAGATGGAAGGAGAGGAAAACCTCCACATTTTTTGAACATATTCCCCTTCTCCCCTAGGAGGAGAAGGGCTACGAGACCGCCTTTGAGCTCCTGCCATGGGAGGATAAACATTCGGTTGTGTTAACATGACAACAACAGGCTGAGGCATTATCTTTGGCCTAGGTTATGGTGGAACATAATCAGCTCCAACAAGAGCTTGCTTCCCCTTCATTGAAGGGTTTGAAACAACTTTCACTGGTTTGGAAGCCTTGGGGGCCAACCAAGAACCAGTGGACTTATTCTTGCGGTTCGTAACCATAGTCCATTTCTCATCAAGTTTGGCAGCAGAAGCATCTACCGGACAAGGCTTTTCAACATCTCATGGTAGAGAAGGTGTACGACGAATTTCCAAAGGGCGGTCCTTGATCTCGTGGTCTATGAACTAACACCTATAACACAAGTTGGGAAGATTAAAATATGTAACCTTCTAGGTATGCCAGAGAGCTTTAATTTGGATATCAATGGAGTCTTTCAAATCTTTGGAAAGGTCCACTTCCACACAAACCCTTTTCTAGGGTCAGGCCTGAAAGAACCTATCTAACTCAATGCAAATAACCCTCCCCAACGAGGAAGCTATATGATTCAAAAAAGGCACACAAGGCATGGGTAAACCAGGAAATTCAATCCAGACCGGAACCCGTAACTTGGTGTCATCTGAGATAGAAAAGTGTCGAGTCCATGCCTGGAAAACTAACAAAGAAGACCGGGCATACTAGGAACAATGGGGTAAGATAGCTTGGACATGATTGACTAATGCAAAGTGAAACAAAAATAAACCCTTGGTTAAATTTTGGACCATGTGAAGGCGGACCCCATGAGGGACCCAAGCCTTGTTGACCCACTCTTTAAGCACACTTTTAGGGGGAGTTCTCCCAACAAAATACCTGACAAGGGTGTGTTGCTCAAGCCATTGACAAGCAATATCAAAATATGGTAAACGAAAAACCACATCAGCTGGTGAATTAGAACACTCACCTCGTGAAAGACTTTTGAAACAAATTTTCGGGGACGTTTGTTAGGAGGAGGAGCCATTGAGAAAATTTGGTGAACCTCTAACACCAACATGAACTATTGGGTTAGAGTTGGTTGAAGGCATATTAAAACACAAAAACACACTAAATGTGGTCGTACACACATGAAAAGAGGACTTTCTTGCACTAATAGCATAGTATGATGCAAGAGGGGCCAAGAATGACTGCAGACAACACAAAACCCTAGCAGAGCTCATAAACCTTCATGTTCTTTCATTTAATTTTATGGTAGTATAGTATTATGTGTAACCATACTCCTCCTATGGTGGTCACACAATAGATTCTCACATGGTTGTCCTTGCCTATACATTGGGGGAAAGGATACCTAGTTTTTTAGGTGTGCATTCTTTTTGAGGATCCCTCTACAGTGGTGTTTTTCATAACACCCAATGAGTCATTGTTATCAATTCATCCCATAATATTATGTTTGTTGATGTTCTCACTAATGCACATGGTTATGAATTCATCCCATGATATGTTGTTTATGCTCCCTAAGGCATGATTATCAATGCATGCCTTGAGATGTTTATTTATTGGCTCCTTGAGGCATGATTTTTGTGTCTTGCAAGACATTTTTTATTTGTACACTCCCTAAGGTGTTAACAATACATGATCACCTAAAATATGCAACATGTTAGCCTATGAATGCATGTAGTCCATAATACACCTAGTATACTGCAACTTGCTAGCGTAATTTATTTATTTGTCACATCCATGGTCACCTAGAATAACACATATTTCTAGCTTGTGATCCATGGGGGATTTTGTAATGTTGCTTGACCCCTAGTGATAGAACAAGCTATTATTCATGTCATGTACCCTTCTTTATCTTTATTGAGTGCTCCTCAACTATTTGTATGAATTCCTCCTTTGAAGAAATCAATTGAATCACTCTCTTCTTCTCTTCTCTTTTACAATTCCTCTATGTCTTTGTGCATTCAAGGGATGATGATTGGTATTGATATAACCTTTCATACCAAGGTATCCTTACATTTTTTACTCAAATTTTTGTTTTAGATGGTATGTACTAATGTTTTTGTTGCATCCTATTTGTTCTCCATGCATGCTCCATGTTTCCTTCATGTATGCGTCATGTCTTCTTCTTATTTTCATAGTGTATTTTTGTGTTTTCTTTGTTTATGCTACATGCATGTCTTGTGGATTCTTCACATATTCTTTTTATATCATTTGTGTATGCTTTAAATGTGCACACTATTTTTTGCTAAGTGTATGCTTTATGTATATTTGAATTTTGCATCATCTTATCTACCTTATTCATACTTTATTGTGAGTATGAGAATAATTTCGTACCCTCACTAAAGTGAGGGATAAATTTAGCATCATAAATTATCACCCTATTTTGCTTTTTTAATTAATTATGTTCATAATATTTTCATTTTAGGGGAAAATTAATAAAATACACTAAATTCTCAAACATCATGAATTTTCAGAGTGAAAAGGACTTAGAAAATAGTGTCAGGTGCCGCTATCTTGGAAATTAGTATTTAACAAGATCTAAATTCCAATGTCAACCTTTTGTGTCTAGAAAATAGTACCTTTTTTACCTGACTCCAAAATTACTTGGGATTTATAATATATATACAAGTATATTCCTCTCCTTTGAACAACTATTATGAACTATGATGAATTATGAATGATTATGCACTAATTATGAACACACATGCAACTAATCTATATTCTTCTTTGCATTCTTGCTATTTCCTAATATAGACTAACCATTGTAGGTATTCAAGGTAATTTTTCCCTTCTTCATCAAATCACTGTGGTAACTTGTGGTATGACATCACCACAATAAGGATTTCATACCTAAGGTAAATCTATCTTATGTTATTATATTTATTATAGTATTTATCATTTACTTTGTCTCTACTCCCTTGATAGCACGTGATATTTAACATCATCAATATTTTTTTGTGGAGGTTTGAATACTAACATGAGGTTTGACTAAGGAAAACTCATATACAACACAAAAAATTTCCCTCTTTTTCTCTATGTAGGTCAGATTTTGAAACTTCTGACAATGGTAGGCTACAAAAAGGTAGAACAAGTTCCAGCAACTGGACAAGATCTTAGAACAACCAAAAACCATAGGACTAGGGTTCCCAATTCCCCTATCTCTCGAATTCAACATCTGATTCTAGTGATGAGTGCCCCTATGTCTACATTTCTCATATTTATACCCACTTTTATGCAATTAAATATTTCTATCTCTACAATAATTCATATTTTAGATTATTTCTTATATCAATTGGAGTAATTAAATCACATATTAGCAATCTTCCCTCTTTGCAACAAAGGAATAGAACCTAGGTAGATTGGATCTAATTTTATTTAGCTGTGCAATCATGACACCCTCATTGACCATTCATGTTCTAATGTTAGGAAAAGAAAGTATTAATCTGAGTTAATCTACTTGTTAGATCTAATATCTCCTTTCACACTTAAAAATTTCATATTTTGACCAAGGAGATGATAGTGATTTTGTAGGATGTGTGGTAGATTCTATGGGTATTGATCCAAATCCGATTGGTATATAGCTCTTTAACATATGTAGATATATATTTGAAATGACTATTTGGGAGGATGTATTTACCATTGATGGGAATGTCCCTATATTTAGATTGATGTATAGGGTTGTTTTAGACCTACCTTTGTAATACAAATCTCTTACTAATGTACTTCTAATTTACTTGATAAGAGTGGGAGTACCCTTTTTATCAGCTTGGTCAATTGTGTAGTAGACATGGTATAAGATGGGTAGTGATTTATATGGGGGTATGCATGTTAGCACGATTGTATAGGGATATAAACATGGTTATGTAAAAAGGTGTAAACAACATCAATATCACCGTCATATTATATGCATGAGCATGGGAGTAGATTGCAGTGCTTCAACTAATTTTTGATAGAGTAGACAAGGATTTGAGAGAACCCTATGTATTCAAGTAATAGTAGATTGTGATATACATTCACAATAGGATGTGGAGTGTTAGTAGAGGGTTCTAGATGAGCTACAAAGGGGGAAAATAATTTTGTCACAATAGAGTAGTGAGATGGGTGGATAGATAACAAGTAATATCCTTGATATTATATGATAGAGTTTTACCTGATTGGCATATACTCCTACTTGATAGAAATACTAGCTAGATAGGATGTAGTTGAATTTTGGATTAAGGCAATATGTTCAAGTAGGGCCACATTTATTTGTATGATTGGTGAGGGAGGTAGAATTGTACAATTCCTAGGTAGATTAGAGAGTGGAAAATTATGGATGGTTGGAGATAGAGAGGGTGGGGTGGGACAACTAGGTAGGCATAATGGATACTAGGGAGACATGGGAATATTAAGATAATTAGAGGGGGCATAAGCAAGTGTAGTTGATGGTATTATTATTTACATCCATTTAGGATTATATTTGAGAAACTATGAGTAATGTAACAAGATGGGGGTGAGGAAAAGGAGGAAGAGAGATATCTATTGAATGGGGAGTATGATGGAGAGGATGGGAGACATGTATTGGAAGGATGTGGTAGTGGAGTGGGTATTCATATGCATATTGATAAAGAGGATATATGGTAGGAGTGTGTGAAGATAGAGGTAGTGGTGGTAAACAAACAACATGGGGTAATAGGAGAGGAGGCATGAGGAAAGAGTAGTGTCTCACTTAGATTGATTTTCTTAAGTTTAGAGGATATAAGGAGGGAATGGGATGGTGGTGGAGATAAATTACAAACACAAGCATAGGAGTTGCTATAGTTATTAGAAAAGTGATGTAGGATTAGATATTTGAGCACAATTATAGATTGTACATCAAAGTAGTGAGAGAACTGAGCAAGATGTAGTGGTGTAAGAGAGTGTTATGTTATATGGGGAGAGATATTTCCTATAGGATAAGGAAGATAGTTTGTAGGTGGAGAGAGATAAAGTGAAATGGGAGAAGGATAGATTACAAATCAAGATACATGGAGCTTAGGGGGAGGTGTATTGATTAAGATAGGATAAGGATAATAAAAGACGATTAATTCATCTATAGAGATTATTGTAGTATTTTGGGAAGATTAGGAGTGGACATATGGATTTAGAAAAATATTTATGAGATAAGAAACTATATATCTTCATATGAGTAGGTAGTTTTAATAAGATAGAGGACTCCTAGATTTAAGGAGTATAGAATATCAAGGGTATCAACATTAGCTATATTTGTACCATTAGTAGTGAGGGGATAATCTTATAGGGTTAATACAATCACCACAAAAATGGAAAGGAGGGTCTAGAAAAGATAGCTAGTGATAGCTAGCAATAGATACAATTTTGATATATTTAAGAAACATGCCCAAGAGGAAGATGTATCATGAAATTCTTTATCATGATGTATGTATATGGATTTATGATGAATCTTGATTATTTATGTGATATATATGTTTAGATTATGCCTATGATTATGAGAGATATGGATGATGGACACAAGTATATGTCTATTAGATTTATATGCTTGGAATTAAAAATATGGATATATAATGGATTAATTTTTTGACACCATGTTATGGATATGCATATGGAAATTAATTTTTAATAATATATGGTAACAATAATATTATTATACAATGACATGTTTGGATTATATGCAAGTTATAGGTCATGGCATAGCTATAGAGGAATAGATGATGAATAAGAGAAATCAAAAAATAAATGTTGAATAACCAACGCTAGTCAATATAAATCAAATGTATAACTTGGATAACATAGATTGCTTAAGGTCAAAATATTCACACATGATATGGAAAGAGGACTATCAATATAGGAAGGATATGGAAACTTTGAATGAAAAAAATAAACCATAATGTAGTGAGAATTTAGTTTGATATAGAATGGGATATTATGCACTAAGGTATAAATAATTGAGGTGATGACACATCCCATGAATTTAACAAAATCAACAAGAAAAAATGAAAGGTTAGTCCAACATGTTAGAAGGCCTCAAAAAAATTAGTGGGAGGAATTGTGGATAATGAATAGGTAGAGGGAATGTTTCAACATAACAAAAGGTGGTAAAGGGACTTGGTGTGTACTATGTTGGACAACCATGCAAATATCCCGCACATAAAGATAATTATATCATGCCCCAATAGTTTCGAAACAAGGAAAACCGTGAGATGAATATCATGGTGATCTTAGTGTAGCAAACTAAGAGGAAATAACAAGAAAAATAAGTGAAAATATAAAATTAATAGTCAACTAACATAGACAAAAAGTAAAATTTCCAAAGGGTGGAGTATGGGATAATGCCTCATATTGGGAAAGATATATCCCACAATAAAAAAGTATGTCTAGGTTTATATCTAGGATCATGGTTTAGTTACAAAGTGTTCTAGGTCATGGAATTTGATATATGGTGAGCATGAATGGGCTAACACCTATATACAAGATGGGATAGGGGATGTAAAAGGTGACATATGGAGAATATGCACACCTATATATAAGGTCATGGGTGGATGATATGGACATAGAGTTTGAATTAAATGAATCTATACTCACCATATGAAATGTATTGCTTAGGGTTAATGAGTGAGGGATTTGTTTAGGGTGATACCATTTTATAGAAAAGTAAAACCAAGCTTGTGTGAGTATAATAATGGTATGCATAATTTACATCAAGGTGTAAAATATAGGAGGAGGAGAGCCTACATACTATAAAATGAATGACTTAGAGGGGAAGCAAGGGTGGCAAATGTGGAAGTTAGTGGATGAGTGACCTGAATGGATAAGAGTGAATAGTTATCATAAAAATGTTTATACCTTTTAAAAATTTTGCATATAAATAGGTTTTCACCATCATACATATCCAAGGCACCATGAGAAGTGATTTTTACACAAATAAATAAATAAATGCAACTCAATAAAAAAATATTAAGTAAGTTTAAGTAAATGTAAAAATTAATGTTTTGCATTGACACACTTAATATAATTACTTTAAAATTAACTTTATCTAATATAATCTTATAATTTAAAATTTGACTTCACTTTTGTTATATCAAATTTTTATTTATTTATTTATTTAATGATAATGGTAAGAGATTTCTATTGATATAAGAAAAAGAGAGAGTTAGAGTGCTTTCCAGATGACCCAAGGGATTTTAATTTCATAGTATCTATCATAAATTTCTACACACACCACCAAGACCCCATCATAAAAAAACCAACCATAATTGCCCACATAGGGCCAAGCCATAGAAGATCTAGCACATTAAGATGCATTGCAAAACTGACCATACAGAGTCAAGGTACTTATATTGCTAGAATTAACCACCCCCAAGTACTAACCCTAAACAACCCATTGAAAATGACATAGACACCAGGGATACTGCATTTACAACAAATTTTGTTAAGCAAAGACCTGAAATTCATACCGCCAATTAGCACTCCTTGGCTAAGAAAGATGATACTTTTGTTTGAGGAAATTAGCCCCAACCAAAGCCAACCTACGATACCCTATCAATTGGACACTTGTAGATCCAAAAAGAACAGGTAGTATTCGACAGTCACCCCATAGACTACTAGGAGTCCCAAATCCTGTAGATAAGGGATACCAACTCCCAAAGAAGTCGTAGCAAGGGTTTCCTCCAACCCCACCAAAAGATCTTTTCTGAAAAGTTTCAGCATCATAATTTTTGCCTCTTGCTTGTCCACACCCACCTCCAAAAGACTAGCTAGAACCTTGGAAGTGATGTTTGTATACAGTCGATACCCTTCGCCATCTTCCAAGAATTCATTCCCCGCAAGGAATTTCACTACCGCCAGAAGGAGATAATCCAGTAAAGAATTATGTGTTTCACTCTTAGTGAAGGGGCTGACCCTAGGAAGGCCATTTTCCATTTGCTGCTTAGCAGCTATACATGTGTATCCATGCCTCCACATGCCATTTCGTCAAAGACAGGAATGATAAACATTTCCATGACAGAAATAAATAGGACTTGTGAAATTTAATCTTACCATCACCCATGAGCCACTCAAGGCATTGTCAGATTGCCACCCCATGATAGCCCAAAACATACCGATTAAGCCTTTTTCATCATAACAAATGTAGCCTAAACCAGCACAGAGAGAGCCAAGTTGCAACTTATGCGTGCAACGTTTCCTTATGAGAAGGCCATGCAACAAATGCACAAATATTCATAATGTAACCTGAGTCAAAGATGATAACTAAAAAGAACAACAATGCCAACCTGTATTTGGCTGAGGTGGCAATCAACCCACCCATATCGAGCAAACGAAACTATTCATGAATCAAACCAAATGCCACATCATCAGACTCTCCACAACAGTGATTGTGGACAATCGCTTGCCCTACCACCCACATTTTTATTTTATTTTTAAATAAACAATAATTTTAAATATTATAATTATTATAATAATTAATTATTAATATTATTAATATAATTATTATAATAATTTAGAAATCAATTATTTTTTTATTTTTTTAGAGATAAGTGCTATCAAAGGGGATAGCACCCATGTACATCCAGACCATATAGCTTGCCAACCAAGATACAAACTAGAGCAAGGAAGCATAACACAATACACCTAGACCAACCAGACATCATTACAGTAGCAAATAATGATAGATCACCGCCAAACACCTACCAAACTGCAACACCTTTGCTAGGTTGCCTTCGCTGAGCCACGAGTAGCTGAAATCCATGTATATAAATAAAACATCTAGATTGGAGTTTTTAACTCCAACCCTGAATACTTCCTAAGCGTTTATCATGAAATTCTTTTGTGCCTCCCTGCGCTATTGAAGTGCCTCGTCCTCATAAACTTCACCTTCATCCTCCTTGGAATCAAGGCAGGCGAGATAAAAGAAGAGTTTCAAATGGTTGACCAAGCCATCTACGACCGACTCCATAATTGCATTTTCCACCACCTATGCATTCGTAACAAGCACAAAACCATTGAATAGCTCTATTGTTCTTTCCCAGAAGTCAGTTAAGTCGACCAGAGGCCTAATCACTACCTCATATACCTTCCTATCGTACTAGTGACATTCATCCTTCAACACCCCCAGGACCAGTCCACTATTGCTGAATGCACCTCCGAGCTTCACATGGTGAAGAGCCTACCACACTGCTCTGTGAGAGACTCATCAGAGCAAGGGCAACTCAGACCAAAATAATGCACCATCTTGGCTCTTTGAAGTACCACACCCAGTACACACAGATTTTGAATGTGTAGCGACTGACGATCATGAATAGAAATAGCAGTTGTGTCAAGGCTTGTGACTGAAAACCAATGTTTCAACTGCCTACCAATCCTTACACCAAATCCAAACCAAATCTACCATCACCGGAAAGTGCATGAAGCGTATGTCGTGCCATCTATTCACGAGCCCTAGGTAGGATATGGAATATCTACTCGATTCCCACTGTGGTTGTAGTCAATGATCTCCTGTAGCCCCGACCACCGCTACAAGGATGTATCCGTAACCACCCAGTCTTTTTGAAGCACTCCCCAATTAGCTAGAAAATCCGCTGCTTTGTTTGCTTCCCTATAGACATGTACTAGGGAGAAATTAGTGAGCTTTCCTAGTAGTTCCTTGATTGGTGCTATCCAATCACCAATTCTCCAATTTTGTGATTTCCTTGAGGTGATTGCTTGGACACATAGTTGTGAATCTCCCACGACTTCCACCAAATCTATGCCATTTTGAATGCATAGTCATAAGCCTAACCACAAAGCTTCCATCTCAGCTAGATTATTGGAGCAAACTCCTAAGTTCTTCGATGCCGCCCATTCACATTCGCCACTTGCGTCTTTGATTATGTAACCAGCCCCTGCATGGCCAGGATTTCCCTTGGCAGCCCCGCCAAAATTTAGCTTCCATTTTAAACGAATCGGATGAGTCCAATGTACCTCCTTCCTATTGACCTTGTTTGCTCTGAGTGTCGGGGCCTTCGTAATTTTGAGCTCAATCCAAGCTTTTTGAATCTCCTCATCCCACCTTGAAATTTTTTCCTTAGAACCAATGTTAATTCTATTGTTTGTGGTCCCAATGATGGTGCCTTGAATTTTTGCTATAAGTTGTTCGCAACTAAGGTATTTCTCCTTGAAGATGCGCCTATTCCTCTCCTTCCATAACCCAAATCCCATGCGAATAACCATTCTTGTTCGCTATCAACCAACTAGATAAGAATCCCAAAGCTTAAAGTCTTGGACCCTGGTAACTAAACTTCCCTTGTAGTTAGTTCCAACAAGAGGTTGCCACTAGACATAAAAGAAACAAGTGATCCACGCTTTCCTCCACTTGCTCACAAAGTGTACACCTAGATGGGCCAGCTATACCAATTCTCTTCAATCTTTCTCTAGTTAGGCATTGTTGATGCAAGGCCACCCATAGAAAAGCCCCTGCTTTGGGTAGCACTTCCCACTTCCAACATAGCGAAGCCATCTAGGACTTCTCCTTGCCTTAAGCGATTTGAAGGTGGTAGCCCAATCTGGTTGAATACTCTCCAGACTCAGCCCCACACCATATTATAGTTTCTTCCTTATTGCTCAAATTAACCGTCATGTTGCTTAATTCCCAAGCCACTGCATCCTTCAATTCTTGTGGCAATGGAAGTGTTTCAACATCTATCTGCCTGGAGCGGTCGCCCAATGAGTCTTCTTCCCTTTAAATATAGTTGGCCACCTTAAGACTGAATTCCACCTCCAACCTATCCACGTGTTGATCCAAGTCTAAAACCTTTGTCATACTTTTGTGGTCATTCCATGAGTCCGTCCATAATAGTGTTTGCCTCCCATTCCCTACCCTCCACGAAAGGTGACAAGTAATCAGAGGCCTGTAATTTGTTAAATATCTCCATACCGCCGAACTGCCTTCCAGGTTTGCTATAGTTAAAATTCTTGAGGGCTCCGATTTATCCAAGTATTTATTCTGCAGGATTCGACACCACAAATTTTCGGGACTCTTGTACATCTTCCAAATGAGTTTAGCGCCCAATGCATTATTTTGCAATCTAATCTTATGCAACTCAGCCCTATCATCCTCTTTTCTTTTGCAAGCTATGTCCCAACCTATAAGCGGTATTTTCTTGTCGCTCTTCGACCCTTCCCAAAGTAACTTTTTTATAGTTTTCTCCATATCATTCTCCAACTTCACCGGGGCTTCATAGCAAGACATTGTGTAAATCAGAATTGTAGACAAGACCGCCTTTGCCATTGTAATTCTTCTTGCCAATGTGAGCCAATTGTTTTTCCATGCCACTGCCTTGTTTCTACATCTACCAGCCACTTCCTCCCAGTGTTTCACCCTGTACGCCCCTTCAAAAAATTTCACGCCAAGGAATTTTTTCGAAAGCTTCCCCACTTTGAATCCCAATATTGCAGTGATGGCCTATTGTAGAGAGGCCTTCTGTTGAAAAAATAAATGCTCGACTCATCCTTGTTCATTTTTTGACCTGATTGCTCTTCATATTCATAGAGCACCTCTTTGATGCTTCTAGCTTCCCTTATGCTAGCTTCATCGAGCATAGTGGTATCATCAGCAAATTGAGAGTGAGTGACTAGGTTAATGTCCAGTGCCACTCACACCCCTCTCCATTCCAAACGATGGTTCCTACATCTGATGGTGCAACTAAGAGATCCGACCATGATTACAAAAAGGAATGGTGATATGGGATCACCCTGTCTGAGGCCGTTGGTGGCCTGGTAGAAGCCATGAAGGGTTCCATTGACAAAGACCAAAAATGAACTGAAGAGATGCAATAAAAATAAGATCGCACCAGTGACTGTTGAACCCCATCATTTTCATGACCTCCAAAAGGAATGTCCAGTGTACCTTATCATATGCCTTGCTGACATCCAGTTTAATAATCATCCCCGCCTTCCTACTTGAATTGAGAGTGTGAACAACTTCACTGATGAGTATGATACTATCTGTGATTTCCCGACCGGGTACAAAGCCATTATGCTCTATAGATATAATCCTCTCCAAAAATAATTTGATTATGTTAGCAAGGACTTTTGCAACCACCTTATAGATGGTGTTGCACAACAATATAGGCCTATAATCATTAAAGGAAGAGCATTAAGGATTTTTTGGAATTAAAGCAATCACCAAATTGTTCAGGTCCTTTACAAACCTCTTGGTCCTAAGGAAGTCCTCGACAAGCTCCCAGAGGTCATCCCCATCAAAGCTCCAACAATTCTAGAAGAATCTTGTCATGAAACCATTAGACCCAGGCGCTTTACCAAGATGCAATTGGAATAAAGAGATCTGAACCTCTTCTTTGGAAATCTACTCGCACAACATCTTATTGTCTGCTTCACTAACTCGATTGCTTATCGAGTCTAGGAAACAACCCCCAACCTCTTGCTGAGACTGGCCACCAAGAAGGTGAGCAAAGAACTCAATTATGGCCTCGCCAACCTTAGACACACCATGTGTAGTGTGCCCATCGAGAGTCTGAATTTATTTTATCTTGTTGGAAACTCTCCTAGCCAAGACCGAGGCATGAAAAAATTTGGAGTTAGAATCACCCTCGCTTAGCCAGACCTCCCTTGACTTATCCCTCTAGAATATTTCCTCCCTCTTCAGAAGCTCAGCAAGCTTCGCCTTCAGCTCCTTTTCTTTGAGAAATTCCTCATTCCTCATTCCAACTCTGATGACATTTTCATTGAGGGCTTCCAGTTTGTCTTCCACATTGGCTTTTTCAAGAAAAATGTTTTGAAATTTTACCCTATTCCATTCTCTGAGCTTTTTCTTGATAATTTGTAATTTCTTGACCAATTTGAAGCTAATTGAGCCCCCCACTTTAGCTTCCTTCCACGAGCATTCTAGCAAGCCCTATAAAATAGGGCCCTACCACCACATATTCTAAAATTTGAAACTTTTTTTCATCGTATCAAGCCCACCAGTTATGGATAATTCCACTAGATAGTGGTTTGATGTTGAGACAGGAAAAATGTTGGTAAGCACATGCAAGCCATTATTAATCCAAGGTAGGGATACCATGAATCTGTCCAATCTTTCATCAGTAGCTGTGAAATATTTGTGCCTATTGGTCTAGGTAAAGACTCCCTTCTCAGTGAAGCAATCTACCAAACTAGCCTCCACCACAAAGCTTCTAAAGTCTAGGATTGCTTGAGAAATGTTTCTTACTCCGCCACTTTTTTCTGACAAATCCAGGATAGCATTGAAGTCATTTCCAATTATCAATCTATCGCTTATATTGGGACAAGAACAATCCATCACCGAAATCCAAAGAGAGTCCTCCTCTGTTTTTATTGGCCCGTATATGTTGATGATCAAGAAGTGGCAATTGAGACCAAGATCATAAGCCTTCACATCCATCCAATTTGTAGAAGAACAGATGCCCTCCATAGAAACAACAACCATCTTCCATAAAATTCCTAAACCCCCAGCAGATCCCCAAGAATCCTAAAATATACCCATTCCAATATCGCCAATATTTCAAAAACTTCAATCCATTATCTCTGGACAACTTTGTTTCTTGTAATAAAATAATATTGCTTGAACTTTTCTGAAGTTGACGCCTCACTAGGCAACACTTTTCAGGGGCCTTTAGGCCCCTAATATTCCATGTGATCTTCATTTCCTCCTAAGGGAGGGACATCCTCCCTTGGTACTTAGAAATTTGGTGATGCTAGTGTACTTCTTAGCCATATCCTCCTCTTCCCTCAGCTGCCTGTAGGACTTCCTTCCTTAGGAGTTGCCAGAGGTGCCGACTTTGCCCAAATCCGGATGTTTAACCGCTGATTGGGAAATGCATTTGTCCTTGATTACATCCAACTCATCATTTGGGTCCACATTTGAATCCAAATCCTCACTTGCCAAGGAAGTCGCCTCAGCCCCATCACATTCCTTCACTTCATGGAATTTCTCCTGAAGCGGAGATGACAGTGAAGTATCATCCTCATATTTTTCTTTAGGCACAACCGCAGAGGAATTGACCATGGCTACCAAAGCCTCACCGCTAATCAAAGTGTCACCCAAATGATCAACCTTCATAGATGGGACTTCAGGGACGAACCTGGGAATAGGGGGAGGGCGGTTCTCCTGCGGTGTCTTTCACCAAACTTTCTCCATTCTTTTACTGCATTCCTCGGTCCTGTGGTCACGTGTCCCACATTTAATGCAATATTTCCTTGAATCTTCAATCTCAATCTCCTAAGACTAACGTTCTCCATTGAATAGTAGGCAAACACTATGAGGGATGGTATATATGGCCGCAATGTTCAATCTAGCATATTTATAAAGATCGCCATCAAGGATGCCCATATCAATCTCCATCAAGGTTCCCAAAGAGCGACCAATTTTCTCTAAGCAATCTCCAGTCCACTATTCCACTAGAAGATTATAGAGCCTCACCCAAACTGGCTGGTCATATGGCCACATTTTAACTGGATGGATGTTTTTATTCCAAGGCTGCATATACAAGGGTTTTCCATTCATGAACCAAAGGTCGCCCTCCGTGACCCGCTTTTTTGTTTCCACATCTGTGAAAACCACCACAAAGAAGCCTTTCGGCAAGAATCTTATCAAGACTTATGTTTTCCAATGTTCCTGAATCTAGTGCTTGATCGCGGCAGATGAAGGCAAAATCCCTAAGGATTGTCGTGTCGGCCTTGATTTCCTCAGATATATAAATTTCCAGAATTTCTTCTTTGGGCTTTTGGTTAGGGTTAGTCTTCTCTCCCAAACTCTGACATTCGTCTTGTATTTGTGCACTCCGCTCACTCCTAGCCCTTCGCCTATTGTTCGATCTTCTGCGATCCGGCTTCTCCACCCAATCCGTTTGACTTCTAATTGTTCTTTGCTAGGGTGGTGGGGCTTGTCGCGCCTAGGCATGCAGTTTCTTCACAGGAGATTTAGGAGTGTCGTGTCTTTTGCGCACAGGTATGTTCTCAACCCCAGGAGCCGCTTTTTGCCTCAAGTAAAATGGGTGACACTTGTCCACCCATCTCCCTTCTGAGAAGACCCACTGTGCAGTATGGTCCAATCGTCGTTCCCCTGAAACTTCATTAATTGCTTCGTCCCCCCAACGCAATTTTGCAGATGCCGTGCCTTCCTTCTCTGCTTCGCCATTCTTCGCCGCCGCGTTGCTCTACGAACCTGCTCTACTCCGTGCCATTTAGAAACACTTAGAAATCAATTATTAATATCATTATATATTAATTAATTATTATATTATTTGCATCTAATTAATTAACAAATATTTTTATAATTACTTCAAATATTAATTGTAACTTTTAAAAATCTGACAATTTAAACATGAGCATTTTGACACTTGCATTTTCTATGTTTAGAGACCGAGAATGAGACTGAGGCCGGCTGCATTATTATAACAAGTCTAATCGAAGCGTCTTCTGATACATAGCCGACATTCCATAAATAAAGAAACCGAAGCGCTATAAGAGACCGAGTTGTACCAACGAATTAATAAAATATCAATTCAGAATCAGTTTTACCAGTCAGACAAGGAATACGGAGTCCAACTCGAAGTAATATCTAAGGATAGACGTTTCTCTTTTTCTAATATCTGGTGTAAGCAATTAGAAAAAGCCTACAGCAGATTATTTTTCAGCTATTTAGCACTGCACAATATGGCAGGCGGGAGAAAGTCTGGTTTCGGCACGAAACAGAGGAGCTTTAAATCACCTCACAATGTAGAAGAAACAAAAAATGATAAGATATCTCATCTCCAATCACCCAATCAACTTCTTCTTCAAGAAATCAAGAATTTGAGAGAAGAAAGAGATGTTTTCTTACAAAAAGGCAAGGAACGGGAGGAGGCAATTTCTGATGCCCACAAACAATTGAAAGTATTTGAAGAAAATGTAAAGGAAAAGATTGCAGAGAAAGAACTGGAATGGAATTCAGAAAAGCAGAATTTAGAGAGTAGTATTTTTGCCACCTCCCGTTCCTTGCCTTTTTGTAAGAAAACATCTCTTTCTTCTCTCAAATTCTTGATTTCTTGAAGAAGAAGTTGATTAAGTGATTGGAGATGAGATATCTTATCATTTTTTGTATCTTCTTCTACATTGTGAGGTGATTGAAAGCTCCTCTGATTCGTGCCGAAACCAGACTTTGTCCCGCCTGCCATATTGTGCAGTGCTAAATAGCTGAAAAATAATCTGCTGTAGGCTTTTTCTAATTGCTTACACCAGATATTAGAAAAAGAGATAGAAGAATCGAAGGCAGCTTGGATTGTTGAAAAAGATGGTATGCTTTCAAAGTTGCAAGAAATGCGAGAAGAATTAAATTCCCTCCATTATGATAAATATGAGATGTGTCTAAAGTTGAAAGAAACATGGGATGAAATGAACGCCATCTCTGCTGAGAAAGATGAGTTTTTCTCACAGTTGAAAGAAACTGGGGAAGAGATCATTTTACTTCATTCTGAGAAGGATGAGCTTTTATCGAAGTTGAACGAAACAGGGGCGAAATTGATTTCATTCAACGAAAACGAGGCAGAAGCTACAAAGGAGTCGATGGACCAGTTAATGAAAGCTAATAAGAAATTACGAAAAGAGATTCTAAAGAAAGAAAGTGATTTCAAAGCTGCAGGTTTTGAAATAGAGACAAAGTGGAGGGAACCAGAGAAAAGGTTAAATGAAACAGTTGCGAAGAAAGAAGATGAACTCCAAGCTATGATCTCAGTGAAAAATAAACTGGAAGATGGCATTTTGCTCTTGAAAGAATCGAAGGGTAAAGAGGCCAGAAATGAGATAGAGTCATTGCATGCGGAGAAGGCTTTCCTTGCCAGTGAGAAAGTGTTTCTTGCATGGAGTATTGATGCAAATAAAGGACTTAAAAACTAACTAGTTTGAACCAGTGTAGGTAGAGCGGGAAATGAATCATGAAGTTGAAGAAACAGTAGTTCATGTTAACGAATGAAAAACATTCATTTCAATGACATTTAGATTTATATTTCTTTTTATTTTGGCAATGCTAAGCCATGACTTTACTCCTGAGCCATAACATTACTCTTCTCATGTCTTTTTAGTGTTTCATACTATTGAATTTGCCGTTTTACTTTTGTATTCAACAATTTTTTAGTATGCTGGTGTAAAGCGTTAGCATGTGGCAATGAATTATCATGATGTTTTTATCAATGATATTATATAATTTATCTTATGATTATGTGGGTAAATTTAATTATGTTTGTTATATCAATTTTAAACTATGTAATATATAAGGAATCACATAAAATAGTGAAGAAAACATATATACATATGAGATACTAGCAAAAGAGTAGTAGTAAGTGTATTTATAAGAAATTACATCCAATAAAATAAGTCTCTCTTATAAAGTATCTAGAAATAGCATGCAACTTCTAAATATGTTTAAAAAACACTTTAATAGAATAAATTGTTAAGAAATATCCAACATTAACATATTCCATTTGTATAAGCAACTAGATATAGTCATTTGCATTGAATGCCACTAGTAGAACAATCAAAATATGATTATATTGAATGCCAATAGTCAAACAATCAAAATATGATTATTCTATGACATTAAAACATGCTACACATTATAACTATAAACATTTCTTCTCTAAATATGTTATTATTGCTTACACTTGGTCTAAGGTCACAAAACATCTTCACCGAAACCACACACATTTATTCCTACATTATAGTCAATCAAAATACCTTTTAGCATCTCCTAAAAAATCACCATGCACCTATTCATTCTCTTGCTTGTTATTTAGGATTGGAGAGATTGTGATACATAGTGACACAAAGATAACCTCATGCATGGAAAATGATGAGCCTATTACATCTCTACACAAAGAAAAACTTTTTAGTCATTATAAAATTTCTCAAAGACCTAATTGTATTCATCTATGTTATTTTTCTCCATTTTAATGTTTTTTATCTCAATCATCTCCCTCACAAAATGTTAGTGCATATCCAAATGTTTGCTTATAACATGGTAAATAATATTCCTAGTGAATTAAATTAGTCTATCACAATTTAATACTACATGATTCTTAAAGCCAATATTGAGGTCTATCATAAAATTAAGTAATGAAACTAGCTATTATATTGAGTGATATCGGCATTATACTCATGGCGAAAACATTCTTCTGTCTTTCGTCCATGACCGACCTCCAAAATGCCATTTGTTGCTTTGTGGCATTGAGGGTGAAATTTGCTTCCATTCTCTTGCAGACATCAAACTTTGGCGTTCACTAGCAAAGCTTGCAAGAACAAAATGAATGAAAATTGAAAGTGTTGAAGAGTAAATATGTCTCAAACTCTAATAGCATTCAAAGCCCATGTACCATGCATATTGAAATGATGCCACACCACATCTACCAGTCGCTTCATTAATGAGGATGACATCAGTGACCACCTTTTATCCCTCCTACCAAATCTTTGCTATATTCGAACCAAATTTCTTGACTATTTTAACCACCATTTTTTATAGTTGGTATGCCAAGGTGGTGCCTTCACGATAAATGTGAGGAATTTTAAAATTTCAGAGATTATTGAGATTGGTTCGAATAATTTTGACTATTTTGTCAATTTTCCATACTTGTGCTTTGTCATTGGCAATTGCATTGACAATAACCTGTGAATCCCCTTCTAGATGCAATCTTTCTATATGTAGCTTGTTTGCTAACTCCACTGCTAGTAGTGCAGCTTGCACCTCCACCTCGTTATTTGTGCCTTCTACCAACTTCTTAGTCTCAATTGCTAAAATTTTACATGTATTGTCGTGAGCAACACACCCAGCCCTGGAGGGTTCCAGATTACCCTTTGACACCCCATCGAAATTAATTTTTATCCACCCCCTTTTAGGTTTACACCACTAAACTAAGGCCCTTGCACAGGCAGAGGGATGAACCCCTGTAGATCCATTAATGAGTAGCTATCACAAAATTATTAATCATATGGGTTGATTCCATTATTTTCTTACTCTAAGAAGTGAAATTCAATCAATAATTTTATTTGATTTACAAGCATCTATTGGATGGGGCATAATTTTTATAACCATCTCTAACATACTTGACATTATTTAAGAGCTATTTCTCTATAGATGTGGTGTAGGAGCATCTTGTGCTTCAAATAGGCAAAAATATAAAATTTGCATTTTCATCATGAAGGAATTGTAAAAAGGTCATGAGAAGACCTATTCTAATTTATTTGAGTCCTTAAATAGTTCTCTAGGAGTTAATTAAGTAAATTGGAAAATTTGTTGCTAAAAATGTAAAAGTTGTCAATTATGTAAAAGATGCAAAAAGGCAAAAAAAATCAAGAAGATCAAGAGTCAAGCAGGAAAAAGAATGGTTTGATCAATTGAAAATGAAAATTTAGTTTCCTTAACTAATTTTAAACATCTATTTAAGGCTTTTAGGGGTGATCAAGAGATATACTTTGTAAGTTGGCATCAAATTTTGGTGAATAAAGCACTCTGTGAAATCAGTGTTTTATTCCTTGATTTTCAGTCCTTGTTGGATAGTCCCATACTTTATAGGCCTAATTTTTGTTTAAATCTTGTTGTGATAGGATTATACTCTCTTTTGGAAAAGGTTTGAGGTCATTTCCATCAAAAATAAAAGTTTGAGAGCATATTTACAAAAACCCATCTACAATCCTCCATAGTAGTTTTGAGAGTATAAATAGCTCCATATTACTACTCCACCGATTTTAGACATTGTGGATTGGTGGAGTAGGTTAGGGTAGGAGGTGTTGTTTTTTTTATTGCTTTGGGAGTGTGTTTTGATGTAGGAATGAAGAAAGAATAGATTTATTGTTCTTGCCTCTACATAAAACTCAGAAATTTCAAGGAAAAGTGATGGCTCCAAGATAGGATTTGATGAAATAGCATGCAAAGAGGTTGGAAGAAGGTTTATTTAGAGTGTAAAGACCTATCCAATAGTGTTTGAAGCTTTGATGAAGTGGCATGAGGTTTGTAAGTGTTATTGTTAGAAAACCCTTGGTTACTTGATTCCAATTAATGCTAGAATGAGGGTTTTATGAATTGTTGCTAAAATGAGTGATTTATTTGAGACTAACAGTGGATTTGGTGATTAAATGATGTTATATAAGACTATTTTGGGCCGAGAGGGGTTTAGGAGATGATTTAAGGTGGCCTCCTTTGTAATTTTGGCCTAATTGAGCATATGTTGAAATAAGACAGGCAAGTTTTCTGATGTTTTCTTCAAAACAAATGTATCTAATATTGAAGCATGTAATTGTATGTTAAAATGGGTCCCAAAAGATGCTAATAGTTTTCAATTGTTCATAGTGGATTGATTGATGCACCTGTTTTAGGTATGTTGCTATGCTACAAGCAATTATGTGGTTGAATGCAAAGAATATGGAAATATGCCAAAATAGTGAAATGAGTCGATGTTTGGGATTGAATCTACTTTAGTGGTGTTGGTAAATATTTCTAAATTCCCCGGTAAAATTTTAGAAGGCTAACTTGTTGATTTTGGTGATTTGAGCTACGATAACTCTATATACAAAAGGGGTGTTTGATTGTAAGAATTGAAGATGTCTGATGGAGCAATGGTTTGTGAGTGTGTATTTGGTTTATTTTAATAAAAAACATGTTGATTATAGTGTCTTGGAAGTCTGGAGATAGTTTTGCTTTAAGAATGCATAGTTGATATTTTGCATGGTGAAGTAAATTGTATTATAGGGTGAATTGATGAATAGGGAAGAGTTGATTGGTTCAGTTCCTTTAATCAAGTAAAATTGCAATGGTACAGTCATTTTGATGTTGGTTAAGTTGCATTTTTATCTGATAAGAGTGTGGATTACTAATTTTGTGAAGTTGATGATTGGTAGCCTAATGAATGGCCAGATAATTTGATGGATTTTGTTAAGTTGGTAAGTCAAATTGGTGGAAAGAATAGTGAATTTTTGGTATTGATCTTCTCAGTAGTTGTTTAGGCCTGAAGTACCCTTTATAGTTGATTGTTTTGGGTAGATGCTCTTGCATCAAGATGAGATATTGTGGTACATGATCAAATCCTACAAATCTATAAAGTATAACTAATATTGAAGTGTTGAAATGTATAAATTTGATCCAAGTTCTCATCTATAACTACTCTTATTGTTTTTATAACATGTTTCTACCCTATATGATAGCTACCTCTTTATAGAAGGGTAATGCCATATCATTTCCCTTAAATAAAGAATAACTCAAAAGCTATTAGTATAGAAATTGTAAGAGAGGGGGACCACCATGTGCAAGATCTTAGGTCACGGAGGGCCAAGACGCGAGAGGCTTCCCTAATTTACCTCAACTAAATGGGATGTTTAGGGTATGAGGATGAGAAGGATGATGACTATAAAGTCCCCCAACCACTCTGCAATCCCAATTTTTGAAGTGGGGCTAGCTGAGCTAATTTTCAGGTCCAACACTATGCCTTGGGAAGCTCTCTACCCAAGGTTGAAAGTGTAGTCTATGGATGATAGCGTGGCACACTGGCATCTCTAAAGTGCATTGGTGTCTGTACGGCCAGACAATAGTGAAGGTGAGGTCAAACCTAGAAAAACTAGCTAACGTCGAAGCTAACTAACTAAAGGATCAAAATGATGCGATTAAGGAAATAAAGTATTCTCTAATATTATAAAGCATAAATGCAGGAGGGAAGAGGGCAAGAATGATCTCACCAAAAAATTTAGTCGCCAATTGGCTCCTCGAAAGTGCGTACTCCTACACATAGAAAGAGAGGAAAATATTGGGTGGTTGTATAGGGGTCTACCTTAGTTAGACCCCCATTTAGGTGTTTCCACCTCCACGGATATCCAAGGAAATGAGATAAAGAAAGTAATATACTGTAAAGAAAAAAATCATTGCAAAATAGTAAAGTACTAACTCAACCAAGTGATAGAAGGAAATAAAGGGAAGCTTACCACCTCCACCAAGAGCACTCAAGGATGCTTGGGGGAGAAAATTATTGTACTCAAGCCTCTACTGCAATGGTGTTTCATTCCCAACTTGTTCTACCAAAGATGGAGTGTTGTGTTTTTTGCAATGGACAGCTTGTATGCTTGGAGTGAGTTAAACCGAGCTTGTGAGGTGATAGAATGAGTGCTTGAAGTTGTGAAGAAGCCAAAATGCATGTTAAAGGGATGAATTTGAAGAAGGAATGAAAGAAATGCACATATTCAGGTTGGTCGACCAAGGGGGGCATGGCAACATGACTCCCAATGAGAAGTGTAATGCCTCTATAGGTTCAACTACAAGAATCTGCTAGGGACATAAGTGCGTCGCGTAGACATATGCGTGTTGCGCAGGCGTCCCCGATAGAAATGCCTCCACTGATGCTCAAATCAAGCTCCAAGTGCGATGCAAGTAGTAGGCTTAGGTGGAATTAAGCCTTCAAACTTGGTTTTCTAAAGTGGAGAGGGAAAAGGGGGAATTTACGCATGGGGTGCAAATTCACTCCTATACATTTTTCCCCCACTTTAGCGAGCACAAATACTGATGAGTGCTCGATAAAGTAGATCAAGCAGAGTGTAGGGTTAGAAATGTATAGCTGAACTGTCAAGGAAGTAGAGCTCGGTCTGGCATACCTAAAGGTGTAGGGAAAGAAAACGACCCCATAGCTGCTCAAAACTATGAAGTTGGAAAAAAGAGAAAGTGCCTTATAGGTTCTCAGTCCTTTAAGGAAGGTGTCCCCCAAAAACTCCAGCATGGAGGATATGCAAAGGAAGCACCCTATAGGTTCTTAACCCTATAGGGAAGGTATTATCCACGAACTTGAGTATGAAGAACACCAAAGGAAGCGCCCCATAGGCTCTCAGTCCCATAGGGAAGGTATTCTCCATGAACTCGAGCATGAAGAACACCCAAGGAAGCACCCGATAGGCTCTCAGTCCCATAGGGAAGGTAACCCCCAAGATCTCTCACGTGCAGGAAGCTCAAAGGAAAGTAGACTTCACAGAGTCAGAAAGAGGCCATATAGGAAAGTGAGCAGATAGTTGCACAGATTGTCAACAATTTTGAAAACTTTTGAAGGGGTCCCTTGGGAACCTGCCGTGAAGAGAGGGTCCACTCAAGGGATGCGCAGTTCAAAAGTGGGTGTTCTTTCTCTTGAATTGATCCTTTATTAAGGAATCCTTTTGAAAGATGTTCACTTCATGAAGGAATTCGAAAGGAAGAATATTCCCCCACACAAGGGAAAGATTAAAGTTGTTCTTAGTTCGGAGGAAGGTTTAAGTTCCTTCTTTATGAACCCATGATGAAGGCAGTTACACATTCTGTTAGGGTTTTGAGTTGGGAATATGATTCCAAAGAAAAGGTCTATTGGCAACGAATGCATTTTTTGAAAATCAAAATATTGAAGAAAAGCATTGTCACACATAAGAGGGACAACTCAAGCAAAGAAGAGAGAAAGATAAAGAGGAAGCAAAAAGAAAAAACCTAAACATAAGGAAAAGGGGTAGCCTGATATTTCGGGGTCAGAATTGCTCATATATATATGTATAGTAATAGTATATAAATGAACTATCATCAACCCCCTACTATATCAGGCCATGTGAAGAATGCATGAGAAGACAAATGAAAAATAAAAAAATGGGTCAACATGGAAGGGAATCCTAAATGCCCTTGACACTGTGCATCATACCCAATTTATCAAAAATCAAGCACAAACATGGAAGAATGATGATATAAATAGAAGAAGGTTTACGACAAAAAAATCATGCCTGTATGCAAGCACCAACAGGGGTGACGAGGGTCATCTAGGCACACATGGCATGATCACAGGGGGAACACATCACAAAACACACACACACATAAGATCAAGAAGAAGCCTCCTCCTAACATTGATCAGCCAAGAGGTCATCTGTTTCCCACTCTAGATCATCATAGGGGGAGGGAGGACGAGCCTGTAGTGGAGAGATGTTAAGAGGAGGGGTGTTCGGACCTCCCACAACAAGGGCTAAGGAAGAGGGCCCTTCGAGGTCCTCTCCACCGAGCTCTTATGGAGTCAAGGTTATCGATTTTGCAAAGATCATTGACAAGGCCAAAACTTCATCCATAGAGTTAAACATACACCCCATAGGAGTTCCATGTCTAACTTCAGTGGATGGGGCAGGCTGACCTTGAGGTTCATTGTTAGGATCGCAGAGTGACTCAGGAGTAGTGACAAACTCAAGGGAAGCCGAGAATGGTTCCATCACTAGGAAAAAACAAGTCAACATATGACCACCTTGTGAAGAAGGTGGACTCCTCTTACACACTTCATTGCCAGAAGGACCACACCCCACCTCTTTCTTCATCGAAGGAGATGAACTTCCCATAGACAAACCTAGAGGTGTAGAGGAAGAGAAGGAAAGAATCGAAATGGATACAACTGAGGTATTAACCATATCCATGGGATGTGGAAAAGGTTGAATATCTGGAATGGACATCAGCAAAGGTGGCTCAACCGAAGGAGTGATGAACACTCATACCCCCTTGGGGTTAGGTGTGTTTGCACTCACAACAGAAACCAAAAATAGTGCAGGACTAGACTGGAGTGAAGCAAAAGGGAGGGAAGAGGGCGAAATTGCAGGAGGCCCATAAGTAGGGGCTATCGTCTCTTCCTCCTTCCTTTGTGAGGTGGCCTATTCAGCTAAGAGGGCCTTTCATCGGTGCTTGCACTCATGTGCAAGGCAATTTCTTCAACTCTTGGATTTGGAGGCCGAAGGTTGCGAAGGAGCAGAAGGTTCTTGCTCAACCATAGGAACATACACTATGGCCATTTCCGGCAGAGGAATGGATTCCTAAATGGGAACAGGAGACACAGGATATGGGACAATGGGAGGAGTCGATTCATGGGCCTCAACAATGGGCCTCTTCCCACTTGCTACCTTGGGGGAAGGGGCGCTAGGAGGCCGTGGATAGAATTCCTTATGGGAACCTTTCTTTCTTCCATACAAATAATACCATGCTCCCAGGTATTCATTAGGAAGATCTGTGATCCTCAGCTTGGGTGTATGGAAAAGAGGAATCATCGGACTTAGCGGATAGCCACCGGTCTTACTCATCTAGTACTCTTCTCAGGACAGGGGAGAGGATGAGGCAGTTTGGGAAAAATTCATCTTCTCCTTGTCTTTAAAAGAAGGAGAGGGAGCTGGCATGGGCTTCTCCTCTTTCTTCAGAGAAGGGGGAGTGGTCGGTGTGACCTTCTCCTTCTCCTTTAGGGATGAGGAGGTGACTGACTACTACACTGTAGGAAGGGTTAGTTTCGGTTGTCCTTTGCCCCTAGTCTTATACTTTACATAATTCTTGTAAAGTAGGTCCATTCTTGGAGGAAGTAAACTAACTGGGGAGGGACTAAAGTGATCTAGTGAGTATCCACCACGGGACACCAAGGGTTGATATCTAGTGTCATGCACTACATGCATGACACCTTCATGGGAAAATTTTAAACACTTGTGAATAAAGAAGGAAATTCCATTCATGGAAGCCAACCAAGGAATGCCTAGCTTCACTCTCAATAGATCTGACTCTAGGATAACATTGAAAATCATGACAATAGTTTTGGGTCTAGCCAGGACGGATAGGGTTATCGAACCGTAAGGTTTAATACTCATACCATCATGTGTATGGATAGTAGATTTTGTTTCTTCATATTTTTCCTTTTGCAATGAATTTAATATTAATGTTTCCTCTGTAATAACATTCACGCGGCTCGCAGGGTCTACCAAGATTCCTGTCACAATGTTACCATTGACGTGAGTGGGAATGTAGAGAGGCGAGGGTTTATTATTCAAAGGTAGATCCTATGATGTGAATCTAATAACTGATGAACCAAGTGAAAGTAGAGCAATAGAAGTCACTATCAACATGTTGGCATAGGCCTCGGGTTGAGTAAAAAAATTAGTGGGATCTACAATCATGTTAGCAGAATGCGACGGAAATGGGTTTGTTTATATCTGTAGTTCACTATTAGCTTTCACAACCAATTTGTTAGCATTCTCTTAATTCCAATCAAGGTGAATGCTACTGTCCTTAATGCATTCATGTATCTCATGATGAGGCTGCATACATCATTCGGTATCATGTCCATTAACTCAATGGTACTAACAATAAGTGCTTCCGTCATACCAACTAGGGTAAGGTTCCTTAATAGGCTTCAGAGTTGGCAAAGTTATGATCTTATCCTTCAATAACTTCTGCAAGATAGAAGAATAAGATTCTGATAACCTTGTGAACTTTCATTTATTCTTAAGGTCGTTGTTATTAGCAACGTCAACTACATTTGTAACAATGGATTTTCCCTCAGAATGGGAGTGTGAGAAGGAACCCCCGAACTGAACAACCATCTATTGGTACTCTCATAAGACTACAGACAAGTGCACAGAAGAAGGGTATTTCATAAGGGTGAACTTTTCTTTCCAAGGCCTTTGTAAGTTTCCTATGAATACCTAATGCACGTTAAAATCAGGCAGCTAATACGAGATTTGTGAAAGTGCTAGGTAATGTGCTATTGAATTAATAATTTTTTCGTTATCTGCTTGTTTGCACCAGATGAGATCCGAGAAGGTCATCTTCAGTCTGATGTTTGCCTAAAATTATCTAAGAAATTGATTAACAAGTTGGTCAAATGAGAGAATGGAATTGTCAAGCAAGGAATAGTACCACTCAAGCACTATATCCTTGAGAGATCAAGGAAACAGTTTAGCCATCAATGCATCATGATTGAAAAATTCTATGCACAGGGCATTAAAGGAAAACCCGTGTGTCTATGGATCTCCTTTACTGCCATACTTTTCAAATTTAGGTATCTTCATTCCCTAGGGGAAAGGAGTGTTCGATATGGCAACCAATAATGGGCTATGTCAAAAAAAGGGTTGGAAGATAGGATGGGTAGAGGCTTCCAGGAAAGACTCACTAACTGGCTCTGCATCTTACCCATGTTCTAAAGAATGGTATTCAGAATAGGGTCGTTAGAAGATAAAGGGCCAAAGGAACCTCCCCCAGAACTACCACCAAGGCTACCTCCAAAACCGCCACCAGTGTGACTTTCACCAGAGCCACTACCAAAGCCACTGCCACTAGTAGGGCCTCCACCAAAGCCACAACCATGACCTCCACTGGAGCTACCCCTACTAGCATCGCCTCCGCTACCAAATCCTCCACCACTTCCAAAGCCTCCGCCACTAGAGGTGACCAGAGGGGTGAAGCTAACACCCATGGGGACCTTATTAACTTTGATAGTTTCAGGCAATTCAAAGACAAAAGGGATACTAATAGAAGAGACCATGTCGGCCATATAGATGGACGTGGGAGGCATTGATACTCCTAACTATCCTTCACACTCTTTGAAAGTGACTCCTTATGCAAAACTTGGGTTGCTTGAAGGAGCACATGCTTTGGTGAGACCAAGGAGGCTAATCAAAAGTTCTATGCATGTTCGATCTTTACTCATTGTATGCTTTAACTCACTAATGACTCGAGTAGCTCTAGCCATCTTTGTATTTCTTTCCAAGTGATTTTCTAGGTTCCCTATCTCCTTAGTAAGGGCGGAAATGTATTTTGCTAGGATTTGAATGGCCTCATACTCGTCCACCAATGATGGCATGGGAGACTCAGGGGGAGTGGGAACGTGATCAGTTTTGTCAACAAATCCCATCTCATTCCTCGTCAACTACTCCTGCGTAGCCACACTAATGGGGGGACCAGAGAAAAGGCTTGTAGAGATCCCAATCAAGACCTTCATCCTTTCCATCAGAAGGTGTTGTACACTTCTCTTAATGATGTACCTAAAAGTTTTAGAATAGCTTATGATGCTCATAAACCTTCGCAACACTCAAGAACACAATAGTCACAAAGTACTTGAGGGAAGCCTCAACAGCGACTGATGAACAAACATTGGTTCACGTTGGGTTCACAAAAAATGTAAGAGAGGGGGACCACCATGTGTAAGACCCCAAGTCATAGAGGGCCAAGACGCGAGAGGCTACCCTAACTTACCTCAGCTAAATGGGATGTTTAGGGTATGAGGATGAGAAGGATGAGGACTATAAAGTCTTGCAACAACTCTGTGATCCCAATTTTTGAAGTGGGGATAGGCAAGCTAATTTTTAGGTCCAACACTACACCTCGAGAAGTTCTATGCCCAAGGATGAAAGCGCGGTCTCTAGACGACAGCGTGGCATGCTGGCGTCTCTAAAGTGCACTAGAATCCATATGGCCAGACAACAGCAAAGACAAGGTCAAACCTAGAAAAACTAGCTAACAGCCCAACTAACTAACTAAAGGGACAAAATGACGCAATTAAGTAAATAAAGTATTCCCTAATATTATAAAGCAGAAATGCAAGAGTGAAGAGGGCAAGAATGATCTCACCCTTGAGAAATTCAGTCGCCAACTGGATCCTCGAAAGCGGGTACTCCTACAGACAGAAAGAGAGGAAAATTTTGGGTTGTTGTATAGGGGTCTTCCTCGGCCAGAACCCCATTTAGGTGTTTGCACCTCCATAGACAACCATTGAAATGAGATAGAGAAAGTAATATAGTGAAAAGCACAAAAGCACTACAAAACAGTAAAGTGCTAACTCAACCAAGTGATAGAAGGAAAAAAATGGAAGCTTACCACCTCCACCAAGAGCACTCAAGGCTGCTTGGGGGAGAAAATGAGAGTACTCAAGCCTCTACTGTAATGGTTTTTCATTCCCAACTTGTTCTACCAAAGATGGAATGTTGTGTTTGCTGCAATGGAGAGCTTATATGCTTCGAGTGAGTGAAAGTGAGCTTGTGAAGTGATAGAATGAGTGCTTGAAGTTTTGAAGAAGCTAGAATGCATGTTGAAGGGATGAATTTGAAGAAGGAATGAAACAAAACAACCATATTCAGGTAGGTTGGCCGAAGGGGGCATTACAAATTGACTCCCAATGAGAAGTGTAACGCCTCTGCAGGTTCAGCCACATGAATCTACCAAGGACATGAGTGTGCCACGCGGACGTGAGCGCACCATGCAAACATCTACACATCGTGCAGGTGTACCTAATAGAAATACCACCATCAACACTCAAAGCAGGCAGCAAGTGGAATGCACGTAGCAGGCATAGGTGGAATTAAGCCTCTGAACTTTGTTTTCTAAAGTGTAGAGGGAAAAGGGGGAATTTACACATGGGGTGCAAATTAACTCCTATATAGATATAAATGGGTTATATTCCATTCAACTTGGTTTGATATTCTTATGTGATAGTATAAAATTTTAAATACACAAATATTTAGTCCTCATAGGTTCAACTAAATTATTCTTAATTTGTTTAATTTTAAATATAGTTATGGGAAACATCCATTGTTTATTCCATAATTAATTTCAACTCAACTAAAAAATTAAATTGAGCTTAATTATTCCTTAATAAGCCCTATTTTACATCTACAAGCCTACTAAATTACATTTTCCAAAGGGGAAACTGGATAATAATTAATGCCAACACATAACAACTTACATTGAGCAATGTATGTTCTAGGATTTAGGGCCTAGGGCACATTCGCCCATGGGTGAATGGGTCCTCCCTAAGATCTTGAACCCATTTTTAAATCATGTTTTGGCAGTATTTTTATCATCCCAAATTCAAAATTCAAATCTCAGCTTGTAATGTTTTAATTTCGGGAAATTAAGGATTAATGTCTATAAATACAAGGTTATTTTATCAGTTCAAGTAATCTAGGAAGAGGTGAACTTAATAAGATCCAATATTATTGTCAAGAGAATTCATGAGAATATTTCTTTATCATTTATTGCAACATTTAATATCTCAAGCATCATGTCAAAGTTATGTTCATTCATGTATGTTTTTGGAGCTAACATTGTGATGTAGGCTTCAAGCATTCAAGTCAAAGATTCAAAGCAGGATTCAAGCATCAAGGTCTACATCCATTGGAACCATTTCATGAAATATCAACATAGATATTTTAGATTTCCAAATGTTCATTCAAGGGTTTGGTGAGTTGTGACATTGAGTTGTTCATTCATCATTCCTTTCATGATATTTTGTTTCATTCAATGTTTAATTACCCAAAATGGGGTTTGACCAAGGAAAACCCCCCTTTCACCCAAAACAAAACATTTTTGTCTCTCTCTTTATGTGTTTCAAATTTACAGGTTCATAGGTTGAAGAAAATTTGAAGATCTCAAAAGTGCAAAATTGCAAAGTTGCATTTGTTGTCACCTTTGTGGCCATCTCATAGAAACTTAGATCCCCAATTTATTTCCAATAGTTTGACTGTGAAACCCAAAGGATCTAGAAGTGCAGACACGGAAGCAGAGGACCCATATAAATAAATTTTGGAAAGGTGAACAAGGACCCATTCACCTATGGGCGAATGAGTCCCAAGACAACTTTCAAAAATAGTGTTTTGTGATAGGTACACAACATTTTCCATTCCCAGATTTTCCCAAAGCTTTAATGTTTTTGATAGTTCTATGTTTCATCTATCAAATCCAACCTTTAAAATTTGACTTTATTTTTGTTTTATTTTTAAATAAATGACAATTCTAAATATTATAATTATTCTAATAATTAATTATTACTATAATTATTAATAACTATTTATAAATTAATTATTAATATCATTATATATTAATTAATTATTCAATTATTATTTGCATCTAATTGATTAACAAATATTTTTATAATTACTTCAAATATTAATTGTAA
>VDFB02087003.1:125441-163381 GCA_007258455.2 Sequoia sempervirens | reverse complement strand
TCAGTTTTTGTTTTCTATAACATATAAACATTTTCAATACAAAGATATATATATATATATATAATTAATCTCACTATATATATATATATAATTTAATGAATATATAAAAAAATATCTAAATAAAATTACATAAATATAGAAAAATCAATTTTCTGTACAAAATACAGAATCATCACATAATTAAAATACACATAAAAGATAATTATAAAGAAATGACATTTCATATTTATTCAAATACAAGGATTGATCGTTTCCTCAGAAAAATAAGCGAGAAATTGGGCAGAATTCGACAGAGTTCTTTTTAAGTTTGCTTGCAAAATAAGATTTCTAATCTCAACATGCATTTTATTTTCAAAGGAAAAACCTATTTGTTCCTTCATTTTCTAATCAAAGGAAATTATTTAAATCTAAATCACAGACAAATTCTTTTTGTTTTATTGCCACACAATTTCATTCAAATCATATCTTTTATTTATTTATTTTGCCGATTCAGAAAATCAAAGGTAGAGATGGGAACCTGGAGTCCTGCGCTTCTTTGAGAATCTGAAGAAGCTGGTTCCTGACAGCCTTTACGAAGAGCTCTCCTCCTTCTTGCTTCGAATCTCCTCTGAGTCACCGTGCTCAAATCTCGAACCCGATCCTTTCTTCAGAAGACTCCAAAATAACTAGTAATAGATTTCCAAACCCTTTCTCCAACTCTCTTCAAATTAGCAAAAGATCCCAAAAACCCCTATTCTCTTCATATTCAAAATACAGAATAACTTGTGCTCTCTCTCAATCCCTAATCTCTTCTGTCTAAAAAAAAACTTCCAAAATTCTTAATTAATTAAAAGATAATATCCCTCTTTTCTCAAAAACTCTAAAAATCAAGAATAAAAGAAACTCATTCTTTAAAAGCCAGCTTTTTAATTAGATCTGTATTCTCATTGGTTCAAACAATCCCTTCATTCTTTTATTTGTTTTATTGTTTTAATTTCTATTTTTGCAACTTTTCTTGCACAACACATTACTTATTTAATTTAAATAAATTATTTTAATAATTATCCTCCACCAGATAATTAATTAAAATAATTAAAACACCTTTAATATATAATTCCCATTTAATTGTAATATGTGGTTTTCAAAATGATTAAATCATTTAAATATTCGAATATAATTTAAATCTAACATTAAAACAACTAATTACTTCCATCATCAAAATCGATTACACCACAACAAATAACGTACCAACATTAAAATAAACAATTATTATCCCCATTCAATTAACTAAATCACAACCTATTAAATACTCACATTAATAAAATACGACATACACAACACAAACCACAATGACGACAATTACAGAAATGTACAATACCAATCAACGAGACAACCTGACATCATGGGACGGGAGGATTTCATCGTCACCTCTGTATCAACATTTATCCGTTGGGCTATTTGTGCTCGCCCTGTCCTGCCGAAGCAGGTGGAATCGAGACTTATACCTGCAAATCCTGCATACAAATGAAGTTGTGTACATGTGCATACATATATATATAAAATCGAAGCATTAAATTAAAGCACTACATTGTGAGAAGGAATCGCAACATAACAGGGCACTCGCGAATGAGTGATGCTATGTTGTCCTTCATCACACCTATTCTAACAATTATACTATAACCAATCAATTAATATTTCTAACTAACAATCATCACATAACATAATTCATTAAATCATTGCATCATAATATAATTCTGAAAATCAACTAACATCTAACCAACCACAATGTCATACGCAATAATCAAACCCTCAAATGCATAAACGTAATCACCAACAGTCTACTAATGGAATACAACATCATCAAATGTCTAACTATCCAACTCAAACAATATCATCATCGTCACAAGTAGCAAACAACCGCATTGAAAAATACTAAATCCTACCAGTAAGAGGAGGGGTATTACAGGGATACCCCTAAATTGACAAAAAGAAAAGAGAGAGAAGTCCATATATTTTTATCGTCTTTGAAAGGGGTTTGTGTGTCTCTCACCTCAGCATGACACCCATTCTCGACTCCAACTTGGAAAAATGTAAGACCAAGGTAAGGTAGGTTAGACGTTGGGTTGGGTCATACGAATACGCTTAAGTCAACAAAAAAGAAGAAAGAGAATTCCATACTTTTTTATCATCTTTGAAAGGGGTTTTGTGTGTCTCTTATTTTGTGTGGCTCTCACCCCAACTTGGCAAAATATAAGACCATGGTAAAGTGGGTTAGGAATTGGGGTGGGTTGCAAGGATATCGCTAAGTCAACAAAAAAATAACAAAGAGAAGTTCATACCTTTTTATATAATATAATATATTATCTTATATATAATTATAATATAGAGGAAATATTACATAGCCGAAAATGAGCCAAAGAGAAGCTCGAAGATACCTAACTAAAGAGGAAGATGATTGTCAAAATGGGGAATCAAAAAGATAGCCCCACAGCCAATAGAACCAGTACAAATATAGATATAGCTTGAGTGACAAGTAGAAAATTATAGAGGGAGTAATCCCCAATGAGAAAATGCAAGTAGAACAAGCTTAAGATCTTGCAAATATGAGAAAATGAGCAAATATCTGATGATAAGCACATCCCAACTGCCATCCAGGAGAATCTGAACCAAGACATAACTGCCTGTAGAAGAGAATTATAACCAAAACACCATGTCATAGAGAGTTGTAGAATCGTGAGTTGTAATATATTTTTTGCTATATATATATATATATATATATAAATATATATTACAAATTTATAATTATTTGTACTTTCTTTTATATTATGTTTCCCTCTTTCTTTTTGTTTTTATGCCTTTCTAACTATCTTTCTATTTTTTCATCTCTTTTTATCTTTGATTTCTCTAGTGTTTTTATTTTTTCTTGGTTCAATTGTCTCTTTCTTTTCTTTTTCTTTTTTTTCTTGGTTCAATTTTCTCTTTCTTTCCTTTTTCCTTTTTATTCTTTCATTTTCCGTTGCTAGTGTTGTCCTCTAGGGTTCGTGTTGGGGCGTTACACAAGGTGAATCATGGAGAGGCACTATAGAAACAATTTTTTAAAGTGAAATGTTACACATTTGGAAATGAACATAAACTACATGCAATCCTATGTCCTCTAAGGTTTATGATTGCATTATGTAGTTCCCATTATCAAAATTAACAAAAACCATAAAACGTTTTAATAACCAAATTCTATCAATTAAGAATCACATATGCTCATTACATATAATTAAGTGTATCATGAGATACAACCATATTATAAACATTAAACATTAACTAATTACACCCATTCCACTTAACATGTACAATATCATTGAATACATAATTCATCACATAATAGAGTTACATCGGTTTCATCTTTACAATTACATTTTGTACAATAATGCCTCCTCGTTACATGTGAGGAGTGTTCAACAACATGATACATGATATTTTAATTGAGATACAGTACAAATACAAATACAAGAATCACAAATCCCAAGAGAATATATGGTGTAGAAGTCTTCAAATCAAGTGAAGTCACCATGACACATATAAGAGAAGGGAACCCAATGGAGAACGAAACACATTCCACCCATGCTAGGAGGTAGCAAGGGTCCCACCATCACAAACATACAATAAGGTGACAACAATAGACATAACAAGACTATAAGGGGTTCCAACATGCAAGTACAAATTAACACAATACAATAGTGATACTACTTCCAAAGGCACACACCTATATAACACTTAATGCAAAATAAAGAAATGCTAAGTCATAGCAGGGGAGAGTGTCATCACATGGTCTTTGCATGGGTTGTCCTGACAGTCTTTCTCAAGACGTCGATCCCCATCTATGGTTGTCCTGACAGTCACACATTTGACGTCGGCCCCATAGGGTAACACATGCGGGACCAATTATCCTCTTGTGTAAACAAGGATATTGGTCTTTCCAACTAGGCCCTCCCAACCAAACCTTATCATGAACGAGAGCTATAGGCTTGGGTGAGGCATCCAATCCTCTTAGTTAAAGTAATATTCTACCCAATCCCTCTAGTTAATTAATTAGGTTTTCACTCCCCCCCCCTTCTACAACAAGAAAACCCATATCACATTTAGCCAAGCCTCTGGAAACCCACAAAGCTACATACAAGAGTAATCTCTCTTGAACCAAAAACCATGATTACTCAATTTTTGTACAAACAACACATACTTCACACAACAACCACTTCACTAACAAAATCCAAGAGACACAAAATGGTTTCCACAACTAGATTACACATAATATACAAACAAGTAATATTTGTGATTGCCAAGGATAAGGCACTTTCACATCTAACAATCTTATTATAAGAGGTTCCATGCATACCTTTTGCATTTCACTCGTAATACAATAATACAACCAAATAGTATAAATAAGTCTCAATTGTCACACTATCTGTATGTGTATCAACTCAAACCTAATTACATTTAATGTTATATCAACACAAATAGTTTAGAAGAGACTCTTTAAAAACATTAAGTTTCCATAACATTAATCTACTTTTATACCACTCTAGTTAATAATGATATACATGACATCAAGGTGGAACTCATTGTTGGTTTCTCAAAGATATTATAGGCAGAAAGAGAAAAGATTAATGATTAATCTACAACTTGACAATTCCTCATAAATACATATACATATCATCTCTTAATGTATAAACTTTGTTATCAACCAACCTATTCAATAGTACATTTTATTATCAAAATTTTAGGATTATAACATAATATGTAATATATGTATGTATGTATGTATGTATGTATGTATATATATATATACATATACATACATATATACATGTATGTATATATATGTATGTATATATGTATATATACATATATACATACATGTATATATACATACATGTATATATATACATGTATGTATATATGTATATATACATATATACATACATATATATACATACATGTATATATGTATATATGTATATATGTGTATATATATATATATGCATACATACATACATACATATATACATCACTAGTCATCATGCTACTGTCGACATAAAGAATCATAATTCAGCTTTATATTCATATCAGTATATCAACATACCTATACTTATATAACCATATATTCAATTCGATTTTCAAAGGCTAATTTTCCTCATATTTACATATATATAAATAAGCATATTCATACATATCAATTAATGACTATCTCAACACAAATTTTGTAAGGTAAGTCACACTTATGAGTTTATCTCCAATACAACCAAGGTTTATAACGATAGCCACTATCAGAAGTGTAACAAGCCAACATTGACCTTCTCTAGCCCATTTTATGTTAAGGAAACTTCCTTTAGATCCAAGGATTCAAAGTACATCAACCACACGACTCATGTGATTCAATCCACAAGCGATTTGTAGCAAGGAGTCTGAAAAGGGGGAGAGCTACATTGGTGACTCAAAAGAAACTCCAACTTACATACAGATTCAACCAAATTGGAAGAGAATGACAGTATGAAAATCTTGAATTAAGCGCTAATACAGAAGTAAAGAATACCATGAACTGGTAAAAAAAAACAAGCATATCTATCAAAACTAACGCCTACCAAGATGCTCTCATCTTAAGTTTCAAACTTGAGATAGCTCATAAACACGTGCGGGTTTACGACCTTCAAACTATAGTTAGCAAATGGAGACTTGCAGGCGGTAAAACTCAAGAGACCAATGCAAAAGATCTGGAAGTTGCATGGCGTTGAACAAGGAAAAATAGAACATTGAAGCATCGAGTTAAGCACGATATGCACAATTGAAAATAACGAGAACACTAGGATTGGTGTTGATGTGAATGTTCCCAATAGAAGGTGTAACACCCCTCCATTTTGCTCTTTGATCGAACAGTGCTTTCTTATGATATGTTTTATTTCTATTGCATTGTGACTATGGAACTTAGTTATTTTAACCGCTATCTGTTAAGCGATGTAAACATTATGTTTTGATGTGATGGTACTTTATTTAGATGTTATTATTTCATGTTATGGATTAAATTAGCATGTATATGAATTACTGATGCTTTATGTTTTAATTATATCATGGATAATTAGATGCGTCAGTTAGTGATATTGTATTGGTGAAGGGGACGGGATCACATCACTCGCATGCGAGTGCCCTGGGATTCCGCGATTTCCTCTTCACGGTGTGTTTTAATATATTATATGCATGTTTCGACACTCGTATTGTGTGCAGGATGCAGGTATAGGACATCGACTCCACCTAGTTTCACAGGTCTGAGTGTGTCCCTTGACCAACGGTATCGATTGGGAGATAGTAATTTGGGTTTCTGTGTCAAACCATCACCCTAGCCATAGTGTGTCGTCGGTCTTAGTCGGGTTCAATGTTTTATGTTATAGTTTTCTCCTTGGCTTTATATTTAAATTTCAAGTTAAAAGAGATTAAATGGCGTTTGGAATTTATAATGATGATTGTTTTGTCTTTTTGAGATGTTAAAAAAATTAGTGATTAATTAATTAATTTAATTTAATTAATATAATAATCTAATTTTGAATTGGATTTATCCTATTGACTAATTAAATTAATGGGGATAAATTAAATCAATTTAGCTGTGTGGGTACTATTAGATATCTGGATTAAATCAGAAATTAGAAATAAACTTTATATTTTATCCTTAGAAATAAAAGTTGAAAAGAATTTTATTTGTGAATTGTGAAAATCATTTGGTTAAAGAAAATTCAAATTGTCATTTGGGTTGTAATGAATTTTATTTAAAAGAATATTGTTGCAAAATGCATTTGGAAAATGAAATTGTTTTATTAAATTTCAAAAATAAAAATATCTCCATTTTGGCAATAAATTTAGTGGGTGAGTCAATTTTAGGTTTTTTGACAAATTTTAGGGAAGGCTTGGATAAGAAAAGGTGGATTTTCTTTTTTTTGGAATGGAATTTGGAAAATGGTGGAGGATTGAAATTGGAGAGCAAAAGTTTGGAATGGTTTTCTTTGGAAATTGGTGAAGGAAGGATTGAATTGGGTGGAGAAGCTGAATTCAAATCAAGGGCAACCTCCATTGTCAAAACTTAAATTTGTGGAGAAAGAAATCAGGTTCTTTACTTAGTATTCCTTGATTTCTTTTGGTAAAAAAATTAGGAATTGTTCATGATTTACTTTGAATGATTCAATCTCTTGTTTTCAATTGAAAAACCCACCATGAATCTCCATCCAAAACTTGAATCAAAAAAAAAATCTTTGTCAATAGAATGAAAAAAATCAAATATCTTATTTTAGCATTTATTTTTGTGTTGAATGTTTTCAATGTGACTGTAAATCTATAAATATATATATATATATATATTGAGGAGATATATATATGCACACACACATATATATATATATATATATATATATTTTTATGTGTTCATTGGACTGGTTTTTCTTCATACCCTGTTTTTTTGCTTTTACTGGTTAAGACCGCCAAGGGCACGTTTTTCTTGTTTTTGAAAATGAATTTTTTATAAAAAAATTATATATAATAAATTTGTTTTCTGCGCGGGGGTTGGCAGCCATGGCCCAGTGGAGGACGCAGCCTATGGCAGCCCCCCCACCGGGCCAATAAAGGGAGGCCGCCACAGTTGGCCTCCACGCAGGGAGGTAGGGTCGTTCCTACTTCCTCACAAGGCTTCTGCTCATTTGACCGAGCCTTGTTTCTTTTTTTTTTTTTTTTTTTTTATATATATAATATATTATATAATATATAATATATGTTTCATATATATTATATAATATAATATATTATATTTATAGTTTTATTATTGTTATTTAAAATATAATATAATTTTTATATTGTATTATATTTTCAAATGGGTGGAAGTTTATAATTGTATTTTTTTTATATAGGTTTATTAATTATGTTTTTTTTATATATATTTAAATATGTATATAATTACACATGTATTGAGTATATAAATTATGTGTATATTTATTTTGGGAATACGTGTAGTAAAGGTTTAGTGTGTTGAAAAGAAGGAGAAATTGACTTGTTTTTTTTATAAGATGTTTGTTATATTTTGAAAATTGATTGGTTAAAAACACTAGTTGTGATCGAGAAATATGAAATAAAACTATTAGTATAAGTATTTTATTCGGAAAAAGTTAAATATAATGATGAAATTTAATGGTGGAATTCAAAATGGATGAATAGTTTTAAATCATTTCACTTTGCAACTGTGATTGACTGGATTTAGGAAATCCAAATATTAGGTTGTTAATTGCTTGAAATGCTTTTACTATTAATTCGTTCTTGTTCCAAGTGGGGAGTCTAGAGTAATTGTTGAAGTCTTCCAGAAAGGGGAGTTGTATCATAATGTGGGTTATTCTTATGGGAGTCAACTTGTGTTGTGTCGTGGTTACACGTGTCGTGGGAACACCATATTGTTACACCCGGTTATCATGAACGGGATTTGTGGTATGTTTTGGTTACCGCGTACTATGAATGAGTACGTGACCTTGTGCTAAGGTTGGAGTTCGGTTTTTCAGTTTGTGCATGTTGTCTACCTTTGATTTGGGGGGGGGGTTTGTATCCCGTGTTGTCAATAGGAGAGTGTCCCTTTGTGAGGGTCCGACGCCCAAAGTGGTGTCAGGGTAACTCACCTAGGGTTTAACCAAGTGATAATCTAAAATAATTAATGGGGAACTTCACACTAATAAAGTTAAAGAATGCCTCTCTCATGGAACACGAATTGTTAAGACTTGAGATGAGATGAGATGCATAGTTTTGCGTGAGGGTCCGACGCCGGTAGAGGCAAGCCTGGGTAACCCATGATGGGGGTCCGGTAGCCTAGGAAGGTTGAGCTAGGGTAACTCATGGAAACTTATGTATGACACTCTCCCTACGTCATCAGTTGGTCAGTTATCGTGTGTTGTGCAATAGTGTACTTGTCCTATGTAACCTAGAAACAATGTATTGTCTTGTGAGTTTTCTTATTGTGTTTTATGATGTTGGTATTTGAATCGGTTCATTTATGTTTAGCCTTTGTCTAGAGGTAGTTGGCCTTGACCTGAAATCTTTGTTACTATCTCCTAGCACAGAGGGAGTGGGGCCTTTGGGTTCCACGTGGTCGGGTGGCGTGCACCTTACACCGTTGGCTTTGTTCGTGATCGTGTGGACGAGACTTTCATGTTGGAGAGCTTGTTGGATCCAGTTGCTCCTCTAGTTCTTTCATTTCTGTTATTCTTGTATTTCATTACCCTCATTTGTATCGAGGTGGAAATTGTAATAAATTATCATGTCTATTTGATTTACCTCATTCGGGGAATGAGTGATGTAATTATAATGTAAAAAATGGTTATTGGTTATTGTGATATAGTGATTGGTCCTTGATGTTATATCATGTATGGAATGGTTGTATTTTAATTCCTTAATTGAATGATGTCATGTTTTCTTTCCTTGGTTGTTTAATTCGGGTTTAGTTAATCTTTGCCTCGTAGCCTTAGGGGATGTTTGCAAAGTATAGTGAATTTGTACGTTATTCCCTTTAAAAAAAAATTTGTTGCATTTGGTTAGTGAATTGCAACTTCCCTTAGGGTTGCGTGGCAGGGCATTACACATGGTATCAGAGCCTAGGTTTAAACACTGGGTACTCTGGGATTATGGTGGACCCATTATGCTTGTAGTGTGTAGGTTTCGAGTGGTGTGTTTTGCCTAATACCTTGAGGTGTCTATGCAGGAGTATGCCTCCTAGACGCGGAAGAGGTGGAGGGTGTAGACGTGGTCGTTTAGGTGATCGCGTTGGGGAACAGCAGGACTTACCTCCACATGTTCCTCGTGAGCCTGATCGTGAGGAGCAACAGGCTTCTCAGAACATTCAAGGAGAGGGTAATCAGAATCCGGAACCACCTAGGATCGAGGATGCTCAGTTGCGTCAGTTGTTAGAGGAGACCCTTGCTCGTCTTGGGCCTAGGCAGGAGGTTGAGCCAGTTGTGGTTAGAGAGAGAGGTGTGCCAGATCAGTCTGTTGCAGAGGTAGCAGCCCATATGAGGGACTTGCTTAGGGCACGTCCACCCATATTTGATGGATCAGGCAGTGGTTTGGAGGCAGAGACATGGCTCATTGACTTGACTAGGTGTTTTGCTATGCACCCATATAGTAGCAACACTCAAGCTAGGTGCGCTATCATGCACTTGAGGGGATTTGCCTCCACTTGGTGGAGATTGGAGGAGCAGAAGCTCCACATGGATATTGGTACGGTATCTTGGGAGTTGTTTCTAGAGAGGTTCCGAGCTAGATTTCTTTCAGAGCATTGGAGGCAGCGTCGAGGAGACGAGTTCCATGCCTTGCGGCAGATGGATATGACAGTAGATCATTATGAGCGTCGTTTCTACGAGCTCAAACAATATGCCGGTATAAGTGACGATGAGGGTATGCTTGTGCAGCATTTTGTTAGGGGATTGAATGCTCAGATCAATGGTGGAGTTCGGATATTTGAGCCGAAGACCATGGAGGTAGCTGTGGATAAGGCTCGAATTGTGGAGGAAAATTTAGCTTTGGCTTACGGTGGTCAGTCAGGAGTTCTGTTTGGTAGTGCGCCTTCCTTTGGTGTTGGATCTCAGGGTGGTCAGTCTCAGGTTGCAGGTGTTCCCAAGGGGAATCAGGAAACCGCAAAGAGTGGGCAACATCAACCTTCGCAGTTAGGGCAGCAGAATTCTCAGTCCCAGCACGGTGGTAGTTGGAAGCAGAGGAAGAGGGATCAGAGTTGGATTCGAGCTCATCGTGATCGCTACGATCAGTCGGCTCAGAGTTCCCATTCAGCGTATAGTGGAGGTGGCTTTTCGCATCCTAGTGCATCTCCTGTTGTTAGGGAGTTCAGTAGAGGGACAAGATGTTTCGCTTGTGGTCAGCAGGGTCACTTTGCTCGTCAGTGTCCTCAGCAGGGTGCTTCTAGTTTTAGTCAGAGACCGTTGGCTTCTGAGCCAACGGTAGGTGATGCGGGCAGATCGCATAGGGTACTTGCTGCAGTGGATACCCGTCAGGCCGGGCATCAGGGGGTAGTTCATCCTTCAGCGTCAGGAGTTCATCCTCAGGGATCTAGATTGTGAGTGTGTTTGAGGGAGCTTTATCCCTTCTTGTTTGCAGGCTTCCAGGAGTAAGCCTGACCTTAGGAGGGGAGGATGTAACACCCCTCCATTTTGCTCTTTGATCGAACAGTGCTTTCTTATGATATGTTTTATTTCTATTGCATTGTGCATTGGAACTTAGTTATTTTAACCGCTATCTGTTAAGCGATGTAAACATTATGTTTTGATGTGATGGTACTTTATTTAGATGTTATTATTTCATGTTATGGATTAAATTAGCATGTATATGAATTACTGATGCTTTATGTTTTAATTATATCATGGATAATTAGATGCGTCGGTTAGTGATATTGTATTGGTGAAGGGGACGGGATCACATCACTCGCATGCGAGTGCCCTGGGATTCCGCGATTTCCTCTTCACGGTGTGTTTTAATATATTATATGCATGTTTCGACACTCGTATTGTGTGCAGGATGCAGGTACAGGACATCGACTCCACCTGGTTTCACAGGTCTGAGTGTGTCCCTTGACCAACGGTACCGATTGGGAGATAGTAACTTGGGTTTCTGTGTCAAACCATCACCCTAGCCATAGTGTGTCGTCGGTCTTAGTCGGGTTCAATGTTTTATGTTGTTAGTTTTCTCCTTGGCTTTATATTTAAATTTCAAGTTAAAAGAGATTAAATGGCGTTTGGAATTGATAATGATGATTGTTTTGTCTTATTGAGATGTTGAAAAATTAGTGATTAATTAATTAATTTAATTTAATTAATATAATAATCTAATTTTGAATTGGATTTATTCTATTGACTAATTAAATTAATGGGGATAAATTAAATCAATTTAGCTGTGTGGGTATTATTAGATATCTGGATTAAATCAGAAATTAGAAATAAGCTTTATATTTTATCTTTAGAAATAAAAGTTGAAAAGATTTTTATTTGTGAATTGTGAAAATCATTTGGTTAAAGAAAATTCAAATTGTCATTTGGGTTGTAATGAATTTTATTTAAAAGAATATTGTTGCAAAATGCATTTGGAAAATGAAATTGTTTTATTAAATTTCAAAAATAAAATATCTCCATTTTGGCAATAAATTTAGTGGGTGAGTCAATTTTAGGTTTTTTGACAAATTTTAGGGAAGACTTGGATAAGAAAATGAAGATTTTCCTTTTTTTTGGAATGCAATTTTGAAAATGGTGGAGGATTGAAATTGGAGAGCAAAAGTTTGGAATGGTTTTCTTTGGAAATTGGTGAAGGAAGGATTGAATTGGGTGGAGAAGCTGAATGCAAATCAAGGGCAACCTCCATTGTCAAAACTTAAAATTGGTGGAGAAAGAAATCAGGTTCTTTACTTAGTATTCCTTGATTTCTTTTGGTAAAAAAATTAGGAATTGTTCATGATTTACTTTGAATGATTCAATCTCTTGTTTTCAATTGAAAAACCCACCATGAATCTCCATCCAAAACTTGAATCAAAACCAAAAAAAAAAATCAATCTTGTCAATAGAATATGGAAAACAAATCAAATATCTGGTTTTAGCATTTATTTTTTGTGGGTTGAATGTTTTCAATGTGACTGTAAATCTGAGAAAAAATATATATATATTGAGGAGATATATATATGCACACACACATATATAAATATATATATATATATTTTTATGTGTTCATTGGACTGGTTTTTCTCTTCATACCCTGTTTTTTTGCTTTTACTGGTTAAGACCGCCCAGAAACAGGGCACGTTTTTTCTTGTTTTTGAAAATGAATTTTTTTATAAAAAAATTATATATAATAAATTTGTTTTGTTCTGCGCGGGGGTTGGCAGCCACGGCCGCCCCTGTGGAGGACGTAGCCATGGCCGCCCCCCCCCCCCGTGGAGGACGCTGCTGGGGTAGCGCCCCCCACACAAGGTGGGGGAGGCGCTGCCACAGGCAGCGGCCTCCACGCAGGGAGGTAGGGTTGCGTCCCTACTTCCTGCGCGGGGGTTGCCCTGTTCATTTGATCGAGCCTTGTTTCTTTTTTTTAGTTTTAGTTTTAGTTTTTTTTATATATATAATATATTATATAATATATAATATATGTTTCATATATATTATATAATATAATATATTATATTTATAGTTTTATTATTGTTATTTAAAATATAATATAATTTTTATATTGTATTATATTTTCAAATGGGTGGAAGTTTATAATTGTATTTTTTTTATATAGGTTTATTAATTATGTTTTTTTATATATATATTTAAATATGTATATAATTACACATGTATTGAGTATATAAATTATATGTGTATATTTATTTTGGGAATACGTGTAGTAAAGGTTTAGTGTGTTGAAAAGAAGGAGAAATTGACTTGTTTTTTTTATAAGATGTTTGTTATATTTTGAAAATTGATTGGTTAAAAACACTAGTTGTGATCGAGAAATATGAAATAAAACTATTAGTATAAGTATTTTATTCGGAAAAAGTTAAATATAATGATGAAATTTAATGGTGGAATTAAAAATGGATGAATAGTTTTAAATCATTTCACTTTGCAACTGTGATTGACTGGATTTAGGAAATCCGAATATTAGGTTGTTAATTGCTTGAAATGCTTTTACTATTAATTCGTTCTTGTTCCAAGTGGGGAGTCTAGAGTAATTGTTGAAGTCTTCCAGAAAGGGGAGTTGTATCATAATGTGGGTTATTCTTATGGGAGTCAACTTGTGTTGTGTCGTGGTTACACGTGTCGTGGGAACACCATATTGTTACACCCGGTTATCATGAACGGGATTTGTGGTATGTTTTGGTTACCGCGTACTATGAATGAGTACGTGACCTTGTGCTAAGGTTGGAGTTCGGTTTTTCAGTTTGTGCATGTTGTCTACCTTTGATTTGGGGGGGGGGGTTTGTATCCCATGTTGTCAATAGGAGAGTGGCCCTTTGTGAGGGTCCGACGCCCAAAGTGGTGTCAGGGTAACTCACCTAGGGTTTAACCAAGTGATAATCTAAAATAATTAATGGGGAACTTCACACTAATAAAGTTAAAGAATGCCTCTCTCATGGAACACGAATTGTTAAGACTTGAGATGAGATGAGACGCATAGTTTTGCGTGAGGGTCCGGCGCCGGTAGAGGCAAGCCTGGGTAACCCATGATGGGGGTCCGGTAGCCTAGGAAGGTTGAGCTAGGGTAACTCATGGCAACTTATGTATGACACTCTCCCTACGTCATCAGTTGGTCAGTTATCGTGTGTTGTGCAATAGTGTACTTGTCCTATGTAACCTGGAAACAATGTATTGTCTTGTGAGTTTTCTTATTGTGTTTTATGATGTTGGTATTTGAATCGGTTCATTTATGTTTAGCCTTTGTCTAGAGGTAGTTGGCCTTGACCTGAAATCTTTGTTACTATCTCCTAGCACGGAGGGAGTGGGGCCTTTGGGTTCCACGTGGTCGGGTGGCGTGCACCTTACACCGTTGGCTTTGTTCGTGATCGTGTGGACGAGACTTTCATGTTGGAGAGCTCGTTGGATCCAGTTGCTCCTCTAGTTCTTTCATTTCTGTTATTCTTGTATTTCATTACCCTCATTTGTATCGAGGTGGAAATTGTAATAAATTATCATGTCTATTTGATTTACCTCATTCGGGGAATGAGTGATGTAATTATAACGTAAACAATGGTTATTGGTTATTGTGATATAGTGATTGGTCCTTGATGTTATATCATGTATGGAATGGTTGTATTTTAATTCCTTAATTGAATGATGTCATGTTTTCTTTCCTTGGTTGTTTAATTCGGGTTTAGTTAATCTTTGCCTCGTAGCCTTAGGGGATGTTTGCAAAGTATAGTGAATTTGTACGTTATTCCCTTTAAAAAAAAATTTGTTGCATTTGGTTAGTGAATTGCAACTTCCCTTAGGGTTGCGTGGCGGGGCATTACACAAGGCATTATAAATCACAAATATCGACAACCAGGAGGTTAGGAAGGGAGAGCACGAAATCTGGAGACAAGGTGCATGACCCCAAATTGAAATTTCTATTTTAATAAGGTACAAACTATAACTATGAATAGCAATCGCCTCAACCAGCTAAACAAAGAGGCCCAACAGTCAATATAAGAGTATTAATAAAAGAAGAGTTGACTAAGCAAATACTTAACACAACTTAAGTCGATATCCGGTAGGGTGATGAGAGAATATAAAGGTCAATGTACAAGTATCTTAAAAAGGCTGACCTGCAAATTTTTCATAAAGGCCAATTACAACCTAGTTTAAGTCTAGTAATCTAAGATTTATTTCATGCAAGGGATTGGAAAACTATTAAGCAACGCTGACATTATCTACATTGTTTATAAAGAACTGTGAGTTAAGCAAACAAGTGATATTAAAGATTAGATTCCACAAACGATCTAAAGTAAAGAAAGAATATGAAGAGGTAGGGAGAGCTACACTCGTTGATTAGATTCATGGGATGATACACAGATTTCAGTTTGGGGAAATATATTCATGTAAGCACACTCTCATATGAGGATAGGATGCCTACACTCCATACTTCATCTAGCATAGAGACATACAAAATTTGAAAGCAAGAAGTGGGTGTTGAAACTGCAGGGTATATCCCCTTTTTCCAACTTAACTGAATGCTACGCATAGAAAGAAGAAATAGATTTTCTAAAACTACAAAATTCCATCAAAATAGTTTTGTCGAATACACCCAAACATTTTACATGGATATTCTCAGAATTCCTCTTCTGAAATCTTTCTTTTAAAATCTATTTCATTATTAGAACAAACAAAGGCAGAGTCAAGAAGCAATGGAACCTGGGTAAAATTGTTCAGCTAATTAAAGATTGGAGCAGAGCTCAAATCTAGTCTCCTACTACAGCTCAACAACTCAATTTTCCAAATTTCTAAGAAAAATCTTCAAGAATCTGAAAGATTATTCACGACAAAGCTCCGAGAAGAAGAAACTCTCCAAAAAAAAACCCATCCTCAAATCAGTTTCCTCTTCCCGAAAATAATCCAATTGCCCCTCTATTAGTTGACTTCCACTACCTCATTCATTTATTCCATCTGTAACTACTTTCCACTTCATAAAGTTAATTAGTTTATATTCTTCTATATTTTTCCCCGTATCCACCATTTACTCCACTTATTATTTTTATAATTTTAAAATCATATCTTATAACTTACTCACAATTGAATTGAATAATTATTTATTGATTTATTAATTTAATTCTTTATTTCCAACTTTGTTTGCATACTATCGTAATTTTTATATATAAATATTACATTTTTAACTATTCATTCCAATTTATTTAAATCAAATAAACACTTTATTAATAACTTATTTAATTGACCCTTCAATCATGTAAAAGCTTATATTTAATTATTCCAAAGCCTTTTAATTCGATGTTTTCTATTTTAACAAAATAATCAAACAAAGCACAATCATGTACATACTCCATAAATATGCTATCATGCAATACCCAACCAAACTGTGAAACGGAATACAAAATGACATCAACAAAGACAGACCAAGCCGCATACAACAACATTGTCAAGACAAAGCACAAAGGGGCATTACACCTTGTCAGTGTTGATTGTATGATGGTTGGTCCGTCAGTATTGTTGTGGTCTTACTTATCGACTTCACCTTGTAGTCAGGTATTGATTGGTGGTTAGTCTATTTGATTTAAATTTGGTCAAGTAATGTTTCTAATTTTTTTTTTTTAAAACAAAGGGGTAAAAACTTTATTAGAAATCAGAAAAGAGCAGTACAATAATAACCACGGGACCCAGTCCCAGAAAACAAGGCGAAAACCCCACAACATAAAACAAAATCAACTATCCCCATGTATCCTCCTATCCTCTTCCAAGAACCGGTCTAAATCCAGATGCAGCTCAGGGTTAACTTGATCCCAATCCTCAACCTTCCAACCACTATCTTGCTCAGAGGCCCATTTGGCCAAGCAGTCAGCAGCGCGATTCCACTCCCTTGGGATGTGAACAAAGGATGCCTCCTCCATCCGAGAACTAACTTGAAGAATCCGTTGAACCACCGAAGCCAACTGCCAATTTATATCAGATATCTTTCGCTCATTCAAGAGATTAATCAAAATCTGTGAATCAGCTTCACATATAACCTTTCTCCATCCCAAAGCAAGGGCCCTCTCCATAGCATGAAGAATTGCTAGACCCTCCATGAAGTTAACAGTCTTCACCCCCTCATGTATAGAGAATAGAAAAATCACCGAACCAGCTGAGTCCCTGCCAACCCCACCAATTCCAGCAGGCCCAGGATTTCCCCTAGAAGAACCATCAGTATTGATCTTTAAAAATCCATTGGGAGGAGGTAACCACCTTCCAACCCGTTGGACCCTCTTTTTCCCATGCCTACAGTTCCTAGAACTGACAAAAGATGAATGAATTTCTTGAAGACCTAGTCTGGCCACCAACTCAGCATCACCTCTCTCCAAGGGGAAAACCACATCACATTTAGCTAAAACAGACTCCTGCACCATTCCAAGCATACGCATCCAAACTTGCCGACCCACCAACTTCTGATCACGAAAAATTCTGCGGTTCCGCTCCAACCAAATCTGCCAAAGCAGAAAGGTAGGGCCCACGAACCAAACTTCCTGCAAAAAGGAAGCCATAGAAGGAGGTCTTCCCATACTATCCCAGAATTCAACCAAAGAGCACGCATGAATACAGGGAAGCTTCCACACCTCCCACCACCAATGCCAAAGTTGCACAACAAAGGGGCACCGAAAGAACAAATGTGAAGAATCCTCTTCCGCTCCCCCACACAAAACACAAATTGAAGGTCCTTGAAATCCCCGTTTACGAATGTTATCCCAGGTCAAGCACCTATTCCAAGCCAAAGTCCAAACAAAGCAGTTGCATTTAGGCCACGAGAGTTTATTCCACACCCTTTTCCACCAATGAACCTCTGCCCCAGTTAGCTTCTGAGCCAATAACACCTGATAACCAGAAGCAACAGAGTAAACCCCCTTAGGATTATGGGTCCAAGCAAGAATATCTTCTTCCAGAAGAGAACTACAACTCCTACTATGAAGAATCTTGTGAAGCTCAGCACTTTCTTCCGCAAGTCCCAAATCTGGCCACTCTGCGGGATCCTTCCAATGAGCTACCTCCAACTGACCAAAAGAAGCAACAGACTTGAAGTCACTCACCCTAGCCCAGCCAGCCTCGAGAAATCTTTGGCACAAAGGAAGTAGATTGGGGAACTGAGAAGTAAGTGGAGGGAATCCATCCCAAGAATCCGACCAGAAGAGAGCCTCAGTTCCTCGTCTACAGATCCAAAATAAACCTTCCTTAATAAGCTTTGCACCCTTCTGAAGAGTATTCCAAATCACTGAACCTTTCCCCTCAAGAGGGTAACGAGGAAGATCCTGCCGTGGAATCCCCGGGAAATACTTATGAGATAATATCCTGGCCCACGGCTGATCCTGTTCCACACACCATCTCCAAAATAGCTTAGCAGCCACAGCCACTCCAGATAACGCAGACTGTCGAAGACCAAGACCACCAAATTGCTTTGGGCTGCACACAACATCCCACCTAACCAGGCTCCACTTGGAAGAAGCCAAACTTCCCGCCCATAAGAACTGCCTTTCAAGAGAATCCAACTCCCTCAGAAAACCCATCGGAGCCACCTGAAGCATACATCTGTAGGTAGGGAGAGCCTGCACCACCGACTTGAGAAGTTGAACCCGCCCCGCAAAAGACAACCATCTGTGGGTCCAATGATTAACTTTTGCACGGAGCTTATCAATAATATTCTGCCAAGAACCCTTGGGAAGATGGCGAACAGAAATTGGGAAACCCAGATAAGTCAAAGGGAGAACCCCTATCTGAAACCTTAAGATATTAGCAATTCTTCTCTGTATGGGGCTCGGCGTGTTGAAGAAGAATATGGAAGACTTCTCCTCATTAATCAATTGTCCTGAAGCAACAAGATATATGTCCAACACCTGCCTCAAGTTAGTAGCTTCCCTAACAGTAGCCATCCCCATCAGGGCAGTATCATCAACAAACTGCAAATGAGATTGCGGAGGCAAGTCTCCACCCCATCGCCAACCTTGAATGATGCCAAGCTCCACCCTTCTTTTCAACAAACGACCAAGGCCTTCCACAAGAAGCAGAAAAAGATACGGAGAAAGAGGATCCCCTTGGCGCAAACCCCTAGAGGCACCAAAAAGTTCAGAATGATCTCCATTTATCAAAACTGAGAAGGAAACAGATGTGACACAGCTCATGACCCATTGGATCCACTCCTCACCAAAACCAAAAGCAACAAGGATCTTCTGCAAAAAAGACCATCTAACCCTGTCATAAGCCTTAGCCATATCCAGCTTAATGAACATAGCCTTCTCATGGGAGTTGTCCATGGAGTGGATGGTCTCCGTAGCAATGACAACCCCATCAAGAATCTGTCGACCTGCCACAAATCCACTCTGTTCCTCCGAAATCAACACTTTAAGCCACTTCTTCAGTCTCTCAGCCAATAACTTTGAGATGATTTTATAAGCCACATTGCAAAGAGAGATAGGCCGGAACTGAGATAACCTATCAGCCCCTTCACACTTGGGTATGAGAGCAAGGAAGGTGGAGTTCAGAGCACGAAGCATCTGTTTATTCCTTTGGGACTCAAGGACAACAGCCAGAAGATCCAACTTTATGATATCCCAGAATTCCTGAAAAAATTCAATCGGGAAACCATCGGGACCAGGAGCTTTACCCTTCTTCATCTGAAACACAATCCCCTCCAGCTCATCAAGAGAGATATCTTTCATCAAATACTCATTCGCCTCCCTGGAGACCAACTGAGGAATACAAGAAAGAACCTGTGCTTCCTCAACAGAGCCCCCTTGTGAATCCTCCCTAAATAAAGTAGCAAAATACTGAGATGCCTCAGCAGAGATTTCTTGAAACGAGGCAAGACGTTCACCCCTATCATTCACCAGAAAAGGAATGGAATTACCATGCCTCCTATCCTTCACAGAATTGAAGAAGAAGGCGGTGTTTTTATCACCTTCCTGTAACCATTCAACTCGGGCCTTTTGCTTCCAATAGATTTCTTCCCGCAATTCAAATTCCTCAACCACTTTCAAAGTCTTAGCCTCCTCCCTTAGAAGATCCTCAGAGGCCCCATTCTCACGAATCAACCGCGTAATATTATTCAACTCCTCCTGTGCGGCAACCTTAGCATGAAAGATATTACCAAAACATCGCCGATTCCACCTTTTAAGCTGATATTTGACAAACTGAAGAAGCTTGGAGAATGTGTACATTGCCGTACCAAAAGTTGGTCTACCAATCCGCCACCACTCAGCCACATAATCATGAAGAGTGGGATCCCGTAACCACATAAGCTGGAACTTGAATGAGGGAGACCGAGGCCCCCGTGCAGAGATAATACTAAGCTTAATAGGCCAATGATCAGAACCTCTCCAATCAAGAATTTCAGATCGAGTGGACCATAAGTTTCCAACCCAATAACAGGAAACCAAGAAACGATCTAGCCTCTCAGCAACACAACTCTCACCAATTCTCCTATTATTCCAAGTGAAGCGACCATTACTAGGTAGAACATCAATAAGATTTAATTCAGAAATGCTATCTCTGAATAACAGAGCAGAAGGCTCCAACCTAGGAATTCCACCTCTTTTCTCAGACAATTCCACAATAGCATTAAAATCGCCAGCCATAACCCACGGATGGTAAGGAGCTAAGCTACGAACAAAACGAAGATGGGACCATAGAAGTTGTTTACCCAGAAACTCAACAGGAGCATACACATTAGAGAGGAGAATACACTCACCAGTCTCATACCAAGAGGCGACAAGGGATATAGAGGATCTAGAGGACATCCACCATAGGGGGAAAATCTTCCGAGGGTTCCAAAAGCAAGCCACCCCTCCAGAAGCACCAAGAGCCCCCACACACTGGCATTCACCATATTTCCACAGCTTAGGAGCCATGGCCAACATATTATCTACAGATAATTTAGTCTCCTGAAGAAAAAGAACATCCGGAGAATGATTCCTAACCAAATCACGAACAACTTTTTGTCGAGGGCCACTGTTCAAGCCCCTTACATTCCATGAGAGAACAATCATTTCTGGGGGCATGAAAAATGTGAATCAAGAGTCTTGACTGACCCTGACTCCACCAAAGTTTCCCCAGTTAATTTAATCTTCTCCATATCCTTTTTCCTTCCCAGCTTGGAAGTCCTGTCACCAACCCCTTTCTTCAGTTCATTTTGCTGAATACCTAAACGAGAGGAGGCCAAAGAGCTCTTCCCCACATCCTTGCCACCTTTCAGGGGCAATGGGGAGCCACCTCCACCACTCTTCGAAGCTCCAATAGAAGATTCTTGTTCAGTCTGGACAATCAATTGTTGATCTGTATCCATCTGCCCAACCCCAATCTCCTGCACATCCTGCATGGCCTCCAATGGTGGCCCATCCTGTCCTGTACCCAAAGTTCCCTGATCCAAGTTCAGCAACCCCGGATTCACTTCCTCCTGGCTGAGATCATCCAGCACCTCAAACCTATTAAAAGTTTCATCATCCTGCCTCTCCCTCAAGGTCCGCTTCTGGCCCCGATTCCTATTGCGAGCCTTAACAGGGACATAACCATCATCTCCATTACCATCACCCGGAATAGGCTCCTTACCATTATCAGTCCTAGGAGGATTACGAGAAGGCTGAGAAGGTTGGGGCCCCACAGGCTTAGCCCTAGGGCACCTACGCTGCAAGTGACCATATTCATGACAAAGACGACACCGAAAAGGTAGGGTTTCGTAATCTAGCTGTTGAACCCAAGTATATGATCCAGCACTCACTTCAACAGAATCTGGTAGTGGCTTGCTTAAATCAATTTCTACACAGATACGAGCAAAAGTCATTACCTTTTTATACTGCGTCTGTTGTGAAGACCCAATAGGTTTACCGAGCATTGAAGCCACCAAATGCAACACGTCATCCCGCCAACACTCAACTGGAAACCACGGCAACCGAACCCAAACTGGAATCCGACTCGGTATTGCCTCAGTCGGGTTGAAGCCAGCATGCCATGGCTTGATAAACAAACCCACCTGGTTATAAAAATAGGGGCCACCCTCGAAGACCTTATTCCGATCTGCCATGCAATCAAAAGAGACCATAAAAAAGTTGTTCGCAAGGAGCCTAATCTCCATCTCCCCCTCCGGCATCCAAGTCCGTTGAGCCCAGGATTCCAAAAAATGCAGCGAGACTCTCAAACCCATGAACTTGCAATAAAAAGAGTGCCTTGAATAGTATTCAATATCATCTGCAAGCATTTCCATCGGGATAATCAGCTTCGGTCGCTCTTTGCATCTTTCCAAACACCCATTAATCTTCGTAATTCGGGAACCATTAACCGATCCTAGATCATTCATCTCCATCTCTGAAGAAAACAGCGTATTATCAAAAACATTCACTCCATGCGCCGAAGGCTTCGAACCAAATGCTGAACGGAAATCCAATTTGGGGCTAACCCCAGATGTTTCCCCACCCGGCATAGCAAAAAACAAGATCCCCAGCAGGCATGCAAACCCCCAGGACACTTTAGCAAGAAATGGAAAAAAGAAAAGACCCCAAGGGCAGGATCAAAACCCTTCCACCCACAAGCCACCCAAACAGTAGCAAGAAGGCCTCCAGAAAAGAAAAAAACCCCACCACCACAGCCCCGATAGCTTCAAAAAACCCCCCCACAACGCAGAAGCGAGCAACACACAGAGAACGAGCTAGGGCACGGTCGCCCTAGCTCGGCTTGCAGAGCACGCAAACGCCATCTCCCGTCAAAGCTTAAAAAATTTTCAAGTAATGTTTCTAATTAATTACCATATTAAAATAGAATTATTATGTTAAAAGATATTATGATAAGTAAGAATAAATATATTTTTTGATTAATTGAGTTATTAAATAATTTATCAAGTAAAAGTATTTTGATAAAAAGATATAAATATATTTATTAATAATTTTGGGGTGTAATGTAATATTAAAATAAATTAAAGTAAAATTAAATAAAATAAAATAGAATTATAATAGAGTGTTTTAATAAATAAATAGTAAAATCAATATAAAGATGGAAATATTTTCATGCAAGAGCATGCACAACTTTGAACTAATTGTCGAAAAGAAAGTGTTTGTTTTATTGGAGATTTTTTAGTTTAAATAAATTAAAAGGTGGGGAAATATTATATCTAAAATAAAATATTAAATGGAATGAGATAAAGGCTAAACTGTAAAAGCAATTTAAAAAATAGAAAAATAATTGTTTGGAGCACATGCGTTACTTTGAACTGCTTGTCAGTTGGAAACTTGTTATTTTTGTGGGATTTTTGTCTAATTTTTGTGTTCGAAAATCTTATAGCTACTTTTTGGAAAAATAATAATTATCATTTTTTTTGGAGAGATGGGGGAATTATCATGGATTTAGTTTTCAAATAGAGAACTTGGTATGCAAGAATAATCTGTGTAACTGTTTTCGATCGATTGTTTTTTTCAAATTGGATTGGGGGAAAATTATTGAAGATTAGATTAAAATTTTGAAGAAATGGATTGTTGCAAACGTAGAAGTCGATCTTGGCATCAGTTTATGTTGCAGTAGCGTCGAAATCCAGGTCAACTTCGTCTCTATCCTTGTTTTCGTTTATCTGATCAAACAAAAGGAATTTGTTTTCTCTATGTTGATATAAATGAATGATTCTCCATCTTTTTGTATGATGTTTCAATGTAAAATCTAGATGTCATGCTAGAATTTGATACACCTAGATTATTTTCCTTTTTGTGTTACTTGAAAGTTTCTTTGCATTTTGGATTTGATACAAAGGTTGTCATGTTTGTCTACATGCATTTAAACCAGGTGTAATCCTTATAGCTCGAACCCATTAGTATGAAAATATTATTGCAGCCAATATATTGCCTTTCAAGATAGTTGTTGGTTTCTTTTCTTGTAATTCAATTCCTTGCAACAAATTTATGTGATAGGACTAGACTTGCATTTTATTGCTAATTTGACTTGCTCTTCTATGAATATTCGATGACTTTTGTGCATGTTGGTCGTTCCATCTTTGGTTTTTGCCGAGTATTTATTGTGAATAGAATTTGATTTTTATGCATTAGAATGGTTTTCAATAGCATTCAACTATCAACCAACATATATGCTTGGATTTCTTTTGTGCCAAATGATGACGCTCCAGTAAATTCATCATTTAGTAAACTGTGTATCGACCCATGCAATCATGCTAGAAATTGATGGCCTCCATGAATTTGGTAGTTGTTGTTTGCACATGTTCTATTATGGCATTTGGTTTTAGGTGATCCTCTCCCTTGCGTTTGGATTCTAAACTTGCTTATTTCTAATCAATCAATGGTCATACTTGTTGCCTTTCCTCTATTATGGTCGTTGCCTGGGGAACAAGCTTGAGATTGTTGTATGCTTTAATTTCCATTGTAATTTCTTTCTTGGCTGCCTAACAACGAATTCCTTCCCTTGTATATCGTTGCCTTCATGTATGAAATCGACGTCTCCCTTTAATTGGACCTCTACTTGGTGAAAAATTTGTGATCATGTGTTTGATAGGGAGGTTCGCCGCTTTGGCTTAGTGCTTGGGTATCAAGTATTTCAATCTAATTTTTTGCATATCCCTTTGTTTTGATTTGGTTGTGGCTATGAACGTGTTAAATTTTTCCCCTGGTGCAATTTATATGGTTAGATTTATACTTAATAATATTTGTTGCCTTATGGAGTGAAATATGAAGCGTGCAAATATCTTTGGAGCACTTTGTAATGCCCCGCCACGCAACCCTAGAGGAAGTTGCAATTCACCACTTAAACGTACCAATTTTTTTTTTTGTTTAAGTACAAATAACATGTAAGGTGAATACATATTGCCAACAACCTCTAAGGCCACGAGACTAAGATTACTTAAAAACCCAACATCAAATAACATTAACATAAACTGAAACATTTTGCACTTAAGGAAATGAGACAACATACATTCCATGCAAGGTAAATTACAACAAGGATATTAAATACCTCAAGATTTCAATTAACATTAAACAACAAGGTTACATCACTCATTCCCCGAATGAGGAAATCCAACCAAATGATTACATATTACAAATTCCACCTCGATAACAACTGAGGGGTAATAAAATACAATAATAACTGAGAGAACAAGGCATGAGAAGAACTGATTCCCACGAGCTCTCCAACTGGAAACCACGAACTCACGAATATGAAGAAGAACCAACGGAAAGATGCACGCCACCCGACCACGTGGAGCCCAAAGGCCCCACTCCCTCCGTGCTAGGAGATAGTAACAAGGATTTCCTAGACAAGACCATCTACCACTAGATGCAAGCTAGTACACTGAACTGAAACAAGATCAAAACCCACATTACCTAACACAATGGTTACAATGCTTCCAGAGAACAAAGATCATGTACAACGCACAATAACTGATTAACTGTCGACATAGGAAAAGTGTCATACATAAATTGCCATGAGTTACCCTAGCTCAACCTTCCTAGGCTACCAGACCCCCATCTTGGGTTACCCTGGCTTGCCTCTACCGGTGCCGGACCCTCATGCAAAACTATGCGTCCCATCTCATCTCGAGCCTTATCATTCACTTGCTTCATGAGAGAAGCATTCATTATCTTATTAGTTTGAAAGATTCCCATTAATTCATTTAAATTATCACTTAGTTAAACTCTAGGTGAGTTACCCTGGCGCCCCTTTGTGTGCCGGACCCCCACCAAGAGCCACTCTCCTATCGACAACACACCCACAAGAAGAAACTAGGTAACACGACCTCTCCAAAACAAGGAGGAAACAGAACACGAAACTTAATCCAACACTGGAGGAAAACAACGTACAAGACCCACTCCAACATTGGAGGAAACCAAATTACGTTACCCTCTCCTACACCCAAGGAGGCACAAATCCCCGTTCGTGAAAACCGGGTGATCCACAAGGTATAACTATGCACATCTTCTACGACACACCAAAAGTTGACTTTCATAAAGACAACCCACAACATGATACAAATCCCCTATCAGGAAGACTTCAAACAATGACTCTATGCTCCCAACATCGAACAAGAAAGAATAAACATTAAAAGTATTTCAAGCAATTATGTAAACTAAAATTCGGATTTCCTGAATCCACTCAAACACAGGTTTCATGACTTGCATTTATCCAATCAATTGATCCCATTTCTTTTCACGACATTTAAAAATTAAAATAACAGATCATTTACTCTAAATCTCACAACCATACTCATAATCAAAACACTTTAATAATGTAGCTATCTGGTTAAAATTTAAATCAACCGTTCTCTCTAAATTTCACGATCACATACAAAAAGATAAATCACTAGATTAATAAATCATTTAGGTTAACTAATGAGCTCATCCTTTATCCTCAGTTCCGCAATCATAAAAAATCACATGGTCGTTAGAAGTTCTACTTTGACATTTAACATTATTTAAATATACCCAAAAAAATAATATTTTATTTGCAATGTAATAATCTATAACACTTTAAATTTAAATTCCCATTGAATAAAGTATATCAAATAAAACAATACCTTATTTTCTAATTATTTCCTACTTTTAAATCCTCATGATTAATCATAAAATATATCAAATAACTTTTATATTTCCATTAATCATTTCAAAAATCTTATGATTTAACCTAAAGAATAAAACATATTTTAACTTAAACCAAAATTCATTTAATTTAATATATATTAAATATATTATATTTTATATAATATATAATATTAAACATTATAAATATTATATAAAATATAATATAAAATAATATTTTAAAAGAAAAATTTAAATTAAATAAAAAGTAATTTTCGAATTTTGGAAAGGGCGTTGGGAAGAGGGCCGTAGCCCTGGGCACGCAGAGCCTGTGTGCTCCACACAGCAGCACGGGCGAGCCTGTACAGGCTGCCGCCTCCCCCCGGGCAGCGGAGCGGCTGGCCGGTGGTGCTGGCAAGACAGCCCTCCCCCCTGTCGGCCGCCGGTGCGGGGGGGTGGGGTGGGGTTTGACCTCCCACCTCACCCAAAAACAAATTTAAAATTAATTTAAAATTTCCTACGTTTTCTCAAATAAATAAAAAACCAAAGATAGCTGGTTTTACCCAACATTTAAATTTTTCATAAAATATAATTATATATATATGTATATATAATTGTGGGTATTTCCATATATTGTTAAATATGGTTGTATTCACAATTATATATACCTAAATCATGATTTCAAATTCAAATTGCAAAAATAATCCCAACCTAATTCAAGAAATAGAACTTATTTCCAAATAAGCAAATGGGTTTTCAAAAACAAGTTTCAACATTGAGTTTTCTATTTCTTTGGATTTTTTTCTCTCTATTTCCAAATCCATTTACCATTTTGCAAATTGAAAAGCTTTTCCCATGGATGTTTATTGAATCTAAAACTATGTTTTTTAACCAATCAAATGAGCAAGAAGAGGAAGGGAGGAAGGATAGAACCTTATGTTTTCTCCAAGATTTGCAAGCTTCCAACATGCAGATTTTTCAAGCACCCTTTTCAACTCCACCATCATAGCCTCCTCCAAGCCTTTCCTCCCCAAAATCCCCAAAACCAAGAATCCATGGAGAGGTTGAAAGAAAAACCCTAAAATAAAATATATGCTTTTCTTTTTCCAAACTCTCCAAATTCACATTCAAACTCAACTTCTAATTCCAAATTCAGATTCAAACTAAATTCAAATACAAATGCCACTCACTTTCAAATTCACACTAAATTCAATTTCAAATTTCCTATTTCAATTTCAAACACAAATATCTTTTTTACCAAATAGTCAACCATTTCTGAAAATATCTCTTCTACCCCCAAAGTCTTTGCATAAGAAAACATTGGAATTTTTAATAACTTTAACAATTTTCTAATTCCAATTTAAATTCAAAATATTCTAGCACTTTACATTCAACAAAAGAATTAAATCTTTTACACTTTTAATTCATAGGGATAATTTAATTAATTCACACAATTAATTCAAATTATCAATAAAATAAATCTAATTCAAAACTAGATTATTTTATTAATTCAATTAAATTAATTAATTAATCGCTAATTTTCCAACATCTCAATAAGACAAACATTCATCGTTTATAATTTTCAAAGGCTATTTAATCACTTTTAGCTTGCAACTAAACCCATTTAATCATTAATTAGACTACGCAAGCCATTTAATAGACTTCAACTTGAAATTACATAAACATTCAAAAGGGAACTGACCAAGATAAAACAACTGACCCCAATGACGACCCAACAACATGCTACGACTAGGGTGACGACTTGGTTCGGAAAACCTAGCTACTATCTCCCAATTAATTTCCGTTGATCAATGGACACGCTCAAACCTGGAAACCAGGTGGAGTCGATGTCATGTACCTGCCAACCTGCAACCAAGAGCATGTCGAACGTGCATATATACATAATATGATCATACACACCGTGAAGAGGAAATCTCAGAATCGTAGGGCACTCGCAAGCGAGTGATACAACCCCGTCCCCTTCACCAATACAATATCACTAACTGACAAAGCTAACATTATTAACATAATCAAAGCATAAAGCATCATTAATTCATATGTTAACACGATCAAAGCATAACATAGGAAAACATTGCCTGATTATCAGAGTACAAAAAGGAGGGGTGTTACACACTTAGTATTAAATACCATTCTCCAAGCATTAGTCTTCAGTTTGATTTCCAAGAATATCGATAGAAATATTATTTGATAGTTTTCTTTATTGATATTTGAGGGATCTTCCTATGTTTGGCCTTTAAGTTTAGGATTCAATTTATATGATTTATATATGTGTGTGTGTGGGTTTGTATATTCATAAGATTTCACCCTTGTAAATCTAATATATATATATATATATATATATATATATATATATATATATATATATATATATACCTTTCCTCTATTATGGTCATTTCCTGGGGAACAAGCTTGAGATTGTTGTATGCTTTAATTTCCCTTGCAATTGCTTTCTTGGCTGCCTAACAACGAATTCCTTCCCTTGTATATCACTGCCTTCATGTATGAAATTGACCTCTCCCTTTAATTGGACCTCTACTTGGTGAAAAATTTGTGATCATGTGTTTGATAGGGAGGTTCGCCGCTTTGGCTTAGTGCTTGGGTATCAAGTATTTCGATTTAATTGTTTGCATATCCCTTTGTTTTGATTTGGTTGTGGCTATGAATGTGTTAAATTTTGCGCCTGGTGCAATTTATATGGTTAGATTTATACTTAATAATATTTGTTGCCTTATGGAGTGAAATATGAAGCGTGCAAATATCTTTGGAGCACTTAGTATTAAATACCATTCTCCAAGCATTAGTCTTTTGTTTGATTTCCAAGAATATCAATAGAAATGTTATTCGATAGTTTGCTTTATTGATATTTGAGGGATCTTCCTATGTTTGGCCTTTAAGTTTAGGATTCAATTTATATAATTTATATATGTGTGTGAGTTTGTTTATTCATAATAATTCACCCTTGTAAATCTAATTTACAGATATATATATATATGTGTGTGTGTGTGTGTGAGAGAGAGTATATATATATTTACTTATATATATAAGCAAGTTTATATATGTGTGTGTATGAGTATATATATATATAAAAGTTGTTCAAAAGAATAATTTTTTCTTAAGAATAATTGATTTGTAGAAGAGTGGGTTGGAAATTAAGTAGGAAAAGATTATTTGATTCATATAATTGGAAGGTTTTATAAATGAGAAAATTAAATTACTTTTCCTTGTTAAATGAGTAATGATTTATCTTACATTACTTAATTTATTTAAAGCTAATCTATCATGTATTTTGTAATTACATTATTGGAATTGTTAGCGTACATGATGTATTATGTTTAGTTATTGGAAATTGGGCATCATGGTGTGAATGGTCTATTAAGTGAAGTTAGTAACTAAGTAATGAGTTAGAAAAAGTAAAATTAATATCTCCCCTCGATGCATTGATTAGTTGATTTTATTATTGGTTATTTGTGTTTGAATGTGACATTGAGTTGTTTTGGTGTTAGGTTTTGAGAGGGATTCTTTTATGCAAAATGGTTTTGGTAGTCTTCCAGAGGCTTGGGGAAAAGTATCTTGTATGTGGATTTTATGATTGTTTCATTTTTAAAATATCTTGTATGTGGATTTTGTGATTGTCCATCTTGGAAGGAATTGGTTATGTGTTGAGATGTGTTCAAGAGGGTCTTTAGCTTTGCATTGTCTACATGTTATTATGGTTGTGATTTGTGAGCAAGGCGGTCCATTCCTTGCTTTGGATATGTGTTCTTTGTGGTTTCGTTTAGTGTGCAAGGTGATTTTACCCTATTTGAAGTATTGGGTCTTCTAGTTGCAAGTAGGGGGAGTGGCTCTTAATGGGGTCGAAACCCAAAGTGGTGTCCAAGGTAACTCATTGAGAGTTTCTTTAACCCAGTGATAACCTAAAATGAATTGGGGGGGTTGGGTAGTCTCACATTAATCAAGATAATGATACGCCTTACTCATAACTCAAGTGTTCGTTTAGGCTTGAGATGAGATGGGAAGGCTTGGAATGGCAAGATCAATTGCCTTGTCCTTTTGAAAGGTATGTTGATTCCTCATGAGTTTGTATGGGGTCCAGGGATCGATAGAAGTTGCCAGGCTAACCCAAAATGGGGGACGGGAGCCTAGGAAGATCTGCTAGGGTAACCCATAGCAAGCTATGCGATGACACTCCTCCCTATTGCAGTCTAGCATTTGCTAGTCTTCTGTTCCCCTTTGTTGGTTGCGTGCCTCTCGAAGTGGTGTTCTTGTTATGTGATGTCATGTTGTACTTTGTTATGTTGGAGCCATGTTTAGTACTTTTTTGTTATCCTTTTTTCTTCTTGACTATTTGTTGTGGGGCCTTATTGTTATCAACTAGCACAATGGGTGGACCTTAGGGTTCCACAAGGTCGGGTGGATTGTGCTTGTTTCTTCATTGGGTTCCCAATTGTTGTTTGTGAGCGTGGAGGATTTATCTTATGTAGCATACTCTAGGTCTTGTACCAGTTCAAGAGACAATTGTTTATGTTATGTATTGTATATGTATATCATTTGTATCTTGTAATGTAACCTTGATGTATTGTTTCCATTGTATTAAGGGAAGCAATGATGTAAGCTTGTAACAATGTAATGATGTACTCCTATGTTTTGGGAGATTGTATATGTACTCATTGGTTCTTATTATATGATCCTTGATGATGTATTTGATGTTATAATATTGAGATGTTTGTGTTTATTCATTTAATGCATTGGATTTGAAATGAACTCTTGTAGTTAGTTAATCCACGATGTATGTTTAGATCTTGTTAAGTAGGTTTGTTCATAATGTTGTCATGGAACCTTAGAGGACAGCTTAGCTTATGTGTTATGTTTAGATATGATTTACATTTCTTGTTATTGTACTTTTAAAAAAAATTGTTGTGCCATTATTGTAGTTTGTTGTGTCATGATCCTTTGGGGTTCTTTGGTGGGGCGTTACATATCAAAGCCCAAGTTCTAACATTGGGCATTTTGGATACATATGAGCCCATTATGTTGTCCTAGTTGTGTGTACTCTTGAGATTATGTCTTCCCCTTTTGGTCATCCTCGCTTGACAACCTTAGACTTATCCTTTGGTGGTGTTTGTCCAATGGTGCAACAAATTAGTGGAAAGGATAGGACCCTCAGTGTAGTGCGCAATGCACTGATATTCTTCCTTCTAGGGATGCATTATGGACCCTTGTGTAGCCTTGTGGTGTGTTTCCTGGTGATGTGAATTTGTGTGTGTATGTGAAGAATGTGTGTTAAATATAGAATTTTGTGCTTATGAAGTGATAAATTATGTTTTCTGCTTTTGAAAAGGCATAAAATCATCTTGTATCGCATATGAGATTTAGTGTTGTAGAGAGAATAAAGTGGAATTTTTTGCTTGTAAATGATGAATATTTAATGAAAATGTGTGCTTTGTGTGCATAATTATGTTGTGTTTTTTGGAAGTGTAGCACTAAAATGTAATGAATCAGCTTTGATGATAGATGTGTAGCGGATGGTTTACGAGTGATTCGATTATTGAGTGTTGTCTTCAGATGTGTCTTGGTGAAAGGGATAGTGTCGCATTACTCATTCATGAGTACCTTGCAATGCTGCTATTTCCTTTCATGGTGTGTTTGATTGTTTGATTATATATATGTTGTTTGATTGTTTTGTTTGATGCAGGTTGCAAGTACTAGGGCATTGACTCCACCTAAATTGTCAGGTTTGAGCGTGCCTTAAACCCAATATAAATTGTTGAAACAGAGATAATGTACAGTCCCCTACCCTAGCCATCATTCTTAGAGAGGATGAGTAACCAGTTGGTTACCTCGTCAATGTGTCTGTTGCCTGTGGTCAATTGGTCCTACTTCTCGACCTTGGTTAAGGTTTAGGTAATTGTTTGGCATTTGGTCTACTTGATTATTTGATGTTGCTTGTATTTACGTTAAGGTGAACATGGTATTATTTAACAAATTTTGAACTAATGTGTGTATGTTTTATTCTAACCTTGCGACTTATAGGAGTAAGTCAAATCTTAGGGGGGAGGATGTAATGCCTCTCCATGATTCACCCTATTAGTATTGACCGTATGATGGTTGGTCTGTCAGTATTGTTGTGGTCTTACTTGTTGACTTCGCCTTGTGGTCAAGTATTGATTGATGGTTAGTCTATTTGATTTAAATTTGGTCGAGTAATGTTTCTAATTAATTACTGTATTAAAATAGAATTATTATGTTAAAAGGTATTATGATAAGTAAGAATAATACTACTTTTGATTAATTAATTTATTAAATAATTTATCAAGTAAAAGTATTTTGATAAAAGATATAAATATATTTATTAATAATTTTGAGGTGTAATGTAATATTAAAATAAATTAAATAAAATAGAATTATAATGGAGTGTTTTAATAAATAAATAGTAAAAGAAATTTAAAGATGGAAATATTTTCATGCAAGAGCATGCACAACTTTGAACTCATTGTAAAAAAGAAACTGATTGTTTTATTGGAGATTTTTTAATGTAAATAAATTAAAAGGTGGGGAAATATTATAATCTAAAATAAAATATTAAATGGAATGAGATAATGGCTAAACTATACAAGCAATTAAAAAGATAGAAAAATAATTGTTTGGCGCATGTGCATGACTTCGAACTGCTTGTTGGTTGGAAACTTGTTATTTTTTGTGGGATTTTTTTTCTTATTTTTGTGTTCAAAAATCTTATAGCTTCTTTTTGGTAAAATAATAATTATCAATCTCTTGGAGAGATGGGGGAATTATCATGGATTTAGTTTTCAAACAGGGAACTTGGTTTGCAAGAATAATCCGTTGTGTAAGTATTTTTTTTTTTCAAATTGAATTGGGGGAAAATTATTCAAGATTAGATTAAAGTTTTGAAGAAAGGGATTGCTGTGGACGTAGAAGTTGATCTCCACACCAGTTTTTGTTTCAGTAGCGTTGGAATCCAAGTCAACTTCGTCTCTATCCTTGTTTTCGTTTATCTGATCAAACAAACGGAATTTGTTTTCTCTATGTTGATATAAATGAATGATTTTCCAACTTTTTGTATGATGTTTCAATGTAAAATCTGCATGTCATGGTAGAATTTGATACACCTAGATTATTTACCTTTTTGTATTGCTTGAAAGTTTCTTCATGTTTTGGATTTGATACAAAGGCTGCCATGTTTTTCTACATGCATCTAAAGTAGGAATAATCCTTACAGCTCGAACCCATTAGTATGCAAATATTATCGCAACCAATGTATTACCTTTCAAGATAGTCACTGGTTTCTTTTCTTGTAATTCGATTTCCTTTAAGAAAATTTCTATGATAGGACTCAACTTGCATTTTATTGCTAATTTGACTTGCTCTTCTATGATTATTTAATGGCTTTTGTGCATGCTGGTCGTTTCATCTTTGGTTTTGACCCAGTATTGATTGTGAATATAATTCAATTTTTATGCATTAGAATGGTTTTCGATAGCATTCAACTATCAACCAGCATGCTTGCTTGGCTTTCTTTTGTGCCAAATGATAACACTCTAGTAAATTTGTCATTTAGTAAATTGTGTATAGATCCATGCAGTCATGCTAGAAATCAATGGCCTCCATGAATTTGGTAGTCATTGTGTGCACATGTTCTATTATGGCGTTCGGTTTTAGGTGGTCCTCTCCCCTACGTTTGGGTTCTAAACTTGCTTATTTCTAATCAATCAACGGTCATACTTATTGCCTCTCCTCTATTATGGTTGTTGCTTAGGGAACAAGCTTGAGATTACTGTATGCTTTAATTTCCCTTGCAATTGCTTTCTTGGCTACCTAACAATGAATTCCTTCCCTTGCATATTGCTGCCTTCATGTATGAAATCAACCTCTCCCTTTAATTGGACCTCTGTTTGGTGAAAAATCTGTGATCATGCACTTGATAGGGAGGTTCGCCACTTTGGCTTAGTGCTTGGGTATCAAGTATTTTGATTTAATTGTTTGCATATCCCTTTGTTTTGATTTGGTTGTGGCTATGAATGTGTTAAATTCTGCCCCTAGTGCAATTTATATGGTTAGATTTATACTTAATAATATTTGTTGCCTTATGGAGTGAAATCTAAAGCATGTGAATCTCTTTGGAGCACTTAGTATTAAATACCATTCTCCAAGCATTAGTCTTCAGTTTGATTTCCAAGAATATCAATAGAAATGTTATTTGATAGTTTTCTTTATTAATATTTGAGGGATCTTCCTATGTCTGGCCTTTGAGTTTGATCCTTTCTGAAGGATCAGGATTCAATTTATATATATATCTTTTTGTGTGTGTGTGTGTATTCATAATAGTTCACCCTTGTAAATCTAATTTACAAATATATAACAGTAGATTGAAACTATATGTATTTACTTATATATATATATATATAAAAAAGCAAATTTATATAAATATATATGTGTGTGCGTATAGAAATATTTATATAAATATGTATATACATATGTATATATATATATAATACATATGCATATATGTTTATATATATATATATATATATATATATATATATTAAAGTTGTTCAAAAGAATAATTTTGTCTTAAGAATAATTACTTTGTAGAAGAGTGGATTGGAAATTAAGTAGGAAAAGATTATTTGATTCATATAATTGGAAGCTTTATAAATGAGAAAATTAAATTACTTTTCCTTGTTAAATGAGCAATGATTTATCTTACATTACTTAATTTACATAAAGCTAATCTATCATGGATTTTGTAATTACATTATTGGAATTGTTAGCGTATATGATGTATTATGTTTGGTTATTGGAAATTGGGTATCATGGTGTGAATGGCCTATTAAGTGAAGTTAGTAACTAAGTAATGAGCTAGAAAAAGTGCAATTAATGTCTCCTCTGGATGCATTGTTTAGTTAATTTTATTATTGGTTGTTTGTGTTTGAATGTGACATTGAGTTGTTTTGGTGTTAGGTTTTTAGAGGGAGTTGTTTATGCAAAATGGTTTTGGTAGTCTTCCACAGGCTTGGGGAAAAGTATCTTGTATGTGGATTTTATGATTGTTTCATTTTTAAAGTATATCGTATGTGGATTTTGTGATTGTCCATCTTGGAAGGAATTGGTTATGTGTTGAGATGTATTCAAGAGGGTCTTTAGCCTTGCATTGTCTACATGTTATTATGGTTGTGATTTGTGAGTAAGGTGGTCCATGCCTTGATTTGGATATGTGTTCCTTGTAGTTTCATTTAGTGTGCAAGGTGGCTTTACCCTGTTTGAAGTATGGGGTCTTCAAGTTGCAAGTAGGGGGAGTGGCTCTCAATGGGGATTGGAACCCAAAGTGGTGTCCAGGCTAACTCATTGAGAGTTTCTTTAACCCAGTGATAAGCTAAAATGAATTAGGGGGTTGGGTAGTCTCACATTAATCAAGATAATGGTATGCCTCACTCATGACTTAAGTGCTCGTTTAGGCTTGAGATGAGATGGGAAGGCCTAGAATAGCAAGATCAACTTTCTTGTCCTCTTGAAAGGTATGTTAATTCTACATGAGTTTGTACGGGGGCTAAGGATTAGTAGAGGATGCTAGGGTAACCCATAGCAAGCTATGTGATGACACTCCTCCCTATTGCATTCTAGCATTCCCTAGTCTTGTGTTCCCCTTTGTTGGTTGCGTGCCTTTGGAAGTGGTGTTCTTGTTATGTCATGTCATGTTGTACTTTGTTATGTTGGAGCCATGTTTAGTACTTTTGGGTTAGCCTTATGTCTTTTTGATTGTTTATTTTGGGGCCTTATTGTTATCTCCTAGCATGGGGAGTGGACCTTAGGGTTCCACATGGTTGGGTGGATTGTGCTTTTTTCTCCATTGGGTTCCTAGATGTTGTTCGTGAGCATGGTGGATGTATCTTATGCAGCAGACTTTGGATCTTGTATCAGTTCGAGAGACAGTTGCTTATGTTATGTATTGTATTTGTATATCATTTGTATCTTGTAATATAACCTTGAAGTATTATTTCCTATGTATTAAGGGAAGTTGTGATGTAAGCTTGTAACAATGTAATGATGTACTCTCATGTTTTGGGAGATTGTATATGTACTCATTGGCTCTTATTATATGATCCTTGATGATGTATCTGATGTTATAATATGGATATGTATGTGTTTATTCATTTAATGCATTGGATTTGAAATGAACTCTTGTAGTTAGTTAATCCACGATGTATGTTTAGATCTTGTTAACTAGGTTTGTTCGTAATGTAGTCATGGAACCTTAGAGGACATAGCTTAGCTTATGTGTTATGTTTAGATATGATTTACATTTCTTGTTATTGTACTTTAAAACCAAATTTTTGTGTCATTATTGTAGTTTGTTGCGCGTTGTCCTATGGGGTTCTTTGGTGAAGCGTTACACTTTCACTCTCATTACCTTTTTGATTTCCTTTTATTTTTATTTCATAATTGTTCATTTTTTCTCTTATTTGTTGTCTCTTACTTTATGTTTATTATATTCTTTTTATATCTATTTATCTCATTCGTTGTCTATTAATATTACTTCTCTTACTTTTGTCAATCTCGAGCATGGATAAGGCTTATCTCTAAGCAAGTCATAGGATTTTCCATCGGTGATCACCTAGGATGGATAGGAATAGCCTACATGTCAAAGGATTACCACATCGACCTATACCCTTGTAGGGTCTTGCTCCATTTTCCGCCATAAAAGTTAGTGCTTGCTCCAAGCTTAGCACTATAATTGGAAGAGAGATTCCTAATTAGGACTAAGTAGATCATAATCAACTGATTTGCGAGCCTATACATAGTCATATAGGTTTAAGGTTAATATTCATAACACATAAAGAGAACCACTTAGTAAAAACACAAGGTCAGCTCAACTCAACATGTCACCATTGCCAAGTAGTCCAATTCACTTCCTTCCTTTAGCTTACTATTCAGACACACATTATATATTGAAGACAAGTTATCAGATTTTCTTAACCGTTTCATAACCATTTGATACCCTCATTATGGCCTCATTTGAAAGCTACTAGAGAGAGAAGGTTAAGCTAATTGGGAATAATTGAAAAATCTAAGCGTTAATCCCCCCAAGACCCTCCCCCTATGGACTTGATGTCGTAGAGTCATCCTTCACCTAAGGATTGCCTACGTTCTTGCTTCCAAACAAATCAAA